>JASCZI010182160.1:0-17604 GCA_036250425.1 Stylosanthes scabra
AATTCTGTTTCTTCATCTTCTTTGCCTCAATCTTTCTTCAAATGGTCTTCTTTCACCTAAAACTCTTAGTGAACTTCTATAAAACACAAACATAACTCAAAGAACACCAAGTTTGTTTGATTGATCAATAAATGAACATAATAGAACATAATTCACAAAGAATGACATGATTATGAAGAGAAATTGAGACTAAAAATGACCAAAGATGCATACGCATCAATGATTAACGGAGGATACATACCTGGGAATGGATTGAGGAAGAAGTGTCAAGGTATTGTAACACCACCAGTCCTTCGAGAAAACATTGAAAGAAGCAGGTTGGGTTACATTCCTACCAAATCTGATAAGAAGCGGATCATGATGGATAAAAAGGAGAAAATGCTAGCTCGATTGGAAAATCGAGAGCCAAAGACTACGCGGATCCCAATTCGTGACGTTCGAGCAGATTTCCACAGTGCAGGATGAATGCTCCCAGATACAGTGGCTGTTATTAGTGAAGATCTTAGCGAACCAAAAAGTTGGGTTTATCTAAGTTCTCTAGGATCAGAACTTGATAATTGGAGCATTGTTGATCTTTCCACGACTGCCCAGTGTTATTCAAAGTAATAATAAGCCACTAATCCTTTTGCTCTGCCTAAGGCTTAGCGATGGAATTTTGTAAAATGGGCTTAATGTTGATATTTAAGTATTTCAATAAAATGCTTTTGAGGTTTGTTTTCCTTTCTAAAGTTATTCTTCAAATCTTCTTACTTTTTATCCAAATACTTCTATCTTTTAACATTTTTCCTGCAAATCATTTTCATCAAACAAATCATCATTACTTGAACAACATTCCATGATTCATTCCCTCTTATTCCCAAATACATTACATGAATGCAGATTGAACTTTTTGAGAATGATAGTATTTGAAACTCGTTGAATAGTTCTGATAATCTTGTTAATCAAGCTGGCGACGCATGTGAAGATAACTTAGAGCTATCTCCAGAGTTGAAGCGCTTAATAGAATAGGAGAGAAAAGAAATACAACCTCATCAGGAGTCTATTAAAGTGATCAATCTAGGAAGCGAAGAAGAGAAAAAAGAAGTTAAGATTGGTGCAACTTTTGAATTGAAAAAGAAGCTGATCATCCTATTGCTTGATTATAAAGATATCTTTGCATGGTCATATCAAGATATGCCTGGCTTGGATACAGATATAGTTGAGCATAAATTTCCGCTTAAACCAGAATGCGTCCCTGTAAAATAGAAGTTAAGAAGGATGAAGGCAGAGACGTCCTTGAAGATCAGAGAAGAATTTAAAAAGCAATTAGATGTTGGGTTTTTAGCTAATGCTAAGTACCCAGATTGGGTAGCAAATATTGTTCATGTTCTAAAAAAGGATGGAAAAGTAAGAATGTGTGTTGATTACAGAGATTTGAACAGAGTCAGTCCCAAAGACGATTTTCCCTTGCCTCATATTGATGTATTAGTAGACAACACTTCTCAACACTCATTTTTCTCTTTCATGGATGGGTTTTCAGGGTACAATCAAATTAAAATGACAAATGATTACATGGAAAAAACTACATTTATAACACCATGGGGTACCTTTTGTTATAAGGTAATGCCATTTGGTTTAAAGAATGCACGGGCAACTTATCAAAGAGCAATGGTGACTTTATTTCATGACATGATGCATAATGAACTAGAGGTCTATGTTGATGATATGATCGCCAAATCAAAAAGAGATGAATCCAACATTAAGGATTTACAAAAATTATTTGAAAGACTAAGAAAATTCAAGCTCAAACTTAATCCATCAAAATGCACATTTGGCGTAAAATTAGGAAAATTATTGGGTTTCATAGTTAATGAGAAAGGAATTGAAGTTGATCCAGATAAAGTTCGTGCTATCTTAGACATGCATGCTCCTCAAACTGAAAAGGAAGTTAGGGGTTTTCTAGGTAGACTAAATTATATTTCTCGATTCATATTTCAATTAACTGCCACATGTGATCCAATCTTCAAGTTGTTGTGCAAAAATCATACATTGATATGGAATGATGAATGTCAAATGGCTTTCGAGAAAATCAAATAATATTTGGAAAGTCCTCCAATATTGGTACCTCCCGTAAAAGGAAGACCTCTTATACTGTATTTGACAATGCTTAATGAATCTATGGATGCATGCTAGGATAAAATGATGAATTTGGGAAGAAAGAACATGCCATTTATTATCTAAGAAAAAACTTCACCAATTATGAGGCAAACTACTCATTATTAGAACGAACATGTTGTGCTTTGGCATGGACTTCTCACAGATTAAGACAATACATGTGGTACCATAATACTTTGTTAATATCCATAATGGATCCCATTAAGTACATATTTGAGAAGCTAGCACTCACCGGGAGAATAGATCATTGGTAGGTTCTTTTGTTTGAATATGACATAACATATGTCACTCAGAAAGCTATAAAAGGGAGTGCATTATCAGAATTCTCGCCCATCAGCCTATAGAAGATCATAGGTCTATGCAATGTGAATTTTCTGATATATATAATGACATTATCTGAGCAAAAGGAATCCGCAAAAGAATTAAAATAGACTTTGTTCTTTGATGGTGCATCTAATGCTTTGGGACATGAAATTGGAGTGGTATTGACATCCCCTGAAGGCAATATTATTCCCATCACAGCCAAATTGTGTTTTGACGGCACTAATAATGTAGCTGAATATGAGGCATGTGTGATGGGGATTGAAGCAGATATAGAATTCAAAGTTAAGATTCTTGAAGTATATGGAGATTCTGCTCTCGTGATTTACCAACTAAAAGGGGAATGAGAAACTTGTGATGCAAAATTAGTACCATATCATGCTTACATTCAAGAGTTGACTGAGGAATTTAACGAGGTTGAGTTTCACCATGGGCCTCGTGAAGACAATCATTTAGCTGATGCTTTGGAAACCTTGTCGTCAATGTTCAAAATAAGTGATGATGGAAATGCACCACCCATAAAAATGAAAGTCTATCATCGGCCCGCGTACTCTCATATGGTGGAATCCGAACCAGATGGGAAGCCTTAGTATTATGATATCAAATGCTATCTCTAACACTACAAGAAAACAAGCTTTTGGCTACGCTTCTAAAGTGTACTAATAAGGGGGCCAAAAGCGTACCCACAACAAATAGCCACGCTTTTGGAGATATCAGCACGCTTTTAGAAGGGTGACAGATGCTGCCGTGGCGGTTTCTTTATTTGTATGCTTTTCAGCGTGGCCATTGATTTTCATTTATCACCACGCTATAAAGCATGGTAAATGTGTCCCTTTACGCCACACTTTTATGCGTAACTGTTTTCTAACTATGGTCACGCTTTTAAGCGTGTATAATTTCGACTCTATGGCCACACTTTTAAGCGTCTCTTTTATCAAGTATCTTGCCACGGTTTATAAGGGTTCCCACAGATGATGTTTTGATAACCCAAATAAACGTGCCAATAGGATTACATATGGCTACACTATTGAACGTGGCTATCGTTTGCTATAGGCACGTTTTTCATGGTTGCCCTTGTTTTTGCTACTGCACATTTTTGCACCCTTCTTAAGCATGGCTATATTCCAGACAAAAAAAAAAGCGTAGCTATATACCCTTTTGGCTGTTTGTTTGCATAATTTAATTAAAATAGATCACAATATATAGTTAACAATTTCTTGAAAAGATTATGTATGTAATCAACCATCTCAACCTACATTACTTGAAATATCATAAAAAATACCAAAATATATCTTGAAAGTTCAACTTATAGTATAATTAATTTGGATCTAAACTTAATAATAAAGTACCCAAAAGTCAGAGTAGTGTCTAGCTACTTTTTAATAACTCCATGAATTACACAATTCCAACAACTATCACATGTTTACTTCCAGTTAAACTACTACAAAATATGAAGCTCATTCTGTAAATCCTTTATTTCTGAGCTCCACTTCCACTTCCCTGAAAAAAAATCAAACTTCAGAACAATCATAGAGTACTAGCATGCCTTTATAACTTTTCTGATTAAATAATCGTTGATATAATATTTGCAGACCAAGAATGGAAAATCCTGCAAAAGCACATCACAATTTCCATCAACCACGATTAGATCGACTTTCTTTGGTTAACTATTAATCTATCTTAATTAGAATATAGCAAAATCAGTAATTTTTGCCCCGACAACTAACAATAACAATAAAAAGTAGAAGTAGTCACAACTAACATGAACCAATCAAAGAAGCATAGGGATACTTAACAACATAAGCATGTCTTATATTTCAGAATCAACATCCTCCATGTATTCATCTTCACTTTCGTAATGTAAAGACCAAAGCGAGAATCCATGTGATAAACTATACTGTGTTTCTTCTATTAACTATAACGTAATTAAGAATGTCAAAAGAAGCGACCCAACAGCAGGTTAATCATACCACAACAGCAACAATGCAGTAGCACAACAGAACAAAAGAGCTGTAACAGCTGCAGCGAATAGCAATCCAGTGACAGATAATCAGTGCGATAGCAACAGCAAAGCATCACCACATCGAAAGCCTTGACTTTTCCTGAAAACTGCATAACCATATACATATTTTTTCTTTAGATCAGCCATCTCTTAAAATGAAACTAATTATGAAAGTTTATTGGAAAAGGCAAAATTTTTATTCCTAAAAAACATGATTTTTTAGCATCTCATAATATGAAGTCTTGAGTTTTTAACTAATTCTGATTACCATACAAAATATTAATTATTAATAATCAGTTACATAGCAAGAATTGAATAAATAAATAATCAAAAGAGTGGTGAATCAGATTAAGAAAATAAGCACGCAAGACCTAGGAAGAACAATGAAAGTGAAGTTTAGAATGTCACTTAAGTAGTTGAAAGCCCAATACTCAATTGAGTGATTGAGGTACCTTCAGAAATGCAAATCAGTATAGAATTTAGGCATTTGTTAACATGTAAACATACGCCAAATCTAAGAAACCCTAACAGGGGACTTAACACACATCAGTTAAAGAATCACTTTCTGAATTCATAGCAAAAAATTCCCCAAGCTTTGATTTAAGAATTTCAAAGCATAAGTATTAAGCATGCCACAATTCAAGAATCCAAATGAGGGCCAAAAAACCCTAGTTAGGGAGTAGCACAACCAATTCAACAAAACCCAGAAAACATAGAAAGAAGAACAAAACCCACATAAGAATTCACCACGAAAGAGGCAATTAGATAAACAAATTAAGAAAAATTTCCAAAATTAAAATAATAGTCAAATAGAAATCTAAAAATAAAAAAAAGGGAATAGAAGTGGACCTTCTTCTTCCAACCATGCGGAGATGGGAGTTCGACAGAGACAGCTTCTGTCAACTAGCAGCGATGACCGAATGAGGGTTGGCGCCAAGGTTGTCAAACTCGCAAGTTTAAGTAAACTCGTGGAGCCGACCTAAACTCGACTGGTGAGTTAACTCGTAAACTCGTACGAGTTCACCTATTATATAAAAATAAAATATATCATACATAGTTCAAATCTAGGCATTAAAAATTAAAAATTTTCTATTTTAATGTACATAATAAGCTAAACTAGTGGTATATAGTATGATGACATAATTACTTTAATGCATTCAAATGACGATTATCAATTATGTAATAAGTACAATAACATAGAATGCACAAGACATAAATTGGGCGCAAAGAGGAGTGTGTGTGAGTAAGTCAATAATTTTGTAACTCTAACTCTTAAGTAAAAGTCTTTTTTTTGGCAACACGACGTTGTTTTGATCAAAACTGGATCAAATTTCAAACTCGTTGACTCGCACATAAACTCGTGAGTTTGAGCGAGTTTATGTGAGTTTACTCGAGTTCAATCAAATTTACTGAGATACGAGTTTAGTGCAGAGTTATCTCGTTTTCACTACCTAAACTCGTAAACTCGAAAGAGTTTAAGAGTTAAAACTAGAGTTTAACAACCATGGTTGGCGCTGACAGTGGACAATCCGACAACGCTGACAGTGGGAACGCTGACAGAGGGACGAGTGAGGGTTGGTCGGAGGACACAGTGATTGAGGAAGGGTGGAAGAAAGGAGAGTTCAGAGGAATGCGAAGAGGAGTCGTCGGGGGGGGGGACACGATGTCGTCGACGCAGCGGCGGAGAGTGAGAATTGACGAAGGAGTGCACACTGTCGTTGAAGGCGTCGAAGAGGAAAGCGAAGAAGAGCCCGGTGGAGACGAGCGCCGACGCCAGTGACCGAATTTGAAGAAGAGTGGGGTTTATGGAAATTTAATTTGGGGGTGAAGGGTTTCGCGATATATGATGAAGGATTTTCTTTTAATTTTTTGTTGAAAATAAAAATTTGGTTTCAATGAAATTTAAATTTTGTGCTTTATTAGCTGAAAAATGAAGGCTTTTCTTTTAATTTGTTAAAAATTGCTAAGTTAAATTTTGTGCTTTATTGTGGATAATAGCTTTAATTTTGTGTTTTTTAGTGTAGTAGTCAAGTGAAAATTGTTTTTGCGAAAAGATAAGTTGTTTTGGCACTTCACTCAATTTTTTTGGTGCCAAGAGTTAATCTAAAATATTAATTGGAAACTGTTTGTATGCTTATGTCAAGTGCCCATACATTTGTAAAAATTAGCACGTTTTCGAGGAAATAGACACTCTTAAAAATCATAACAGTAACATAAACAATAGCTACGCTTAAAAAAAGTGCCAATATTTCTCAAAAAGTGTGATGATATCTTCACACAATGGTTACCCTTAAAAAGCGTGCCAATTTTTAACTATGGCCACACTTTCATAAGCGTAACTTCAAAAGTGTGCCAATATCTCTACTTAATCGCCACCCCCAAAAAAAGTAGCAATGGCCTACTTATGGCTATGTTTTTGAAGCGTAGCCTGAAAAAAGTGTGCCAACAGGCCTAATTTCTTGTAGTGTAAGACAAAAATAGCCTCCAAATGCAATCGAGAATGACAAGAGAACCTTAAGAAGATTAACAATATGTTTCTTTCTAAATGGAGATGTACTCTACAAAAGAAATTACGACATGGTTCTACTAAGATGCGTTGATGCCGAGGAAGCTGAAAAGATTATCCAAGAAGTACATGAAGGTAATTTTGGGACTAATGCGAATGGGCATGCCATGGCAAGAAAAATACTGAGGGTTGGATATTATTGGATGACTATAGAAACACACTATTTCAATCATGTGAAACGATGTCATAAATGTCAAATTTACAGTGATAAAATCCATGTACCACCTGGATCTTTAAATGTTTTGACTTCACCATGGCCATTTTCAATGTGGGGAATGGATGCTATTCGTCCTATCGAACCAAAAGCATCAAATGGACATCGTTTCATCTTAGTTGTCATCGATTACTTCACAAAGTGGGTGGAAGCTGCTTCTTATGCTAATATTTTACAAAGCTGTCGTGATCAAGTTTATAAGAAAGGAATTGATTTGTCGTTATGGTATACCAAACAAGATTATTACTGATAATGCAACAAATCTCAACAATAAGTCGATGAAAGACATGTGTGAAAAGTTCAAAATCCAGCATCATAACTCGTCACCTTATCGTCCCAAAATGAATGGGGCGGTTGAAGCAACTAACAACAATATAAAAAAGATTGTCCAAAAGATGGTGATCACATACAAGGATTGACATGAAATGCTTCCTTTTGCTTTACATGGATATCGCACTTTTGTTCGCACCTCAACTGGGGCAATGCCATTCTCTTTAGTCTATGGAATGGAGACAATACTTCCTATTGAGGTAGAAATTCCTTCCATGAGAGTACTAATGGAGACAAAATTGGAAGAAGCGGAATGGGTTGAAAGTCGATTTGATCAATTGAATCTTATTGATGGAAAACGATTAGTTGCATTGTGTCACGGGCAACTCAATCAAAAGAGAATGATAAAAGCGCATGAAAAAAGGATTCATCCTCGGCAATTCCAAGAAAGAGATTTGGTTCTCAAGAAAAGTTTGCCAATTCAAAAGATCAACGTGGAAAGTGGATGCCAAATTATGAAGGCCCTTATATTGTTAAGAAAGCTATTTCTGGAGGAGCTTTGATCCTTACAACAATGGATGGCGAAGACATCCCTTTGCCAATTAAATCAAATGTTGTAAAAAATACTACGCTTAAATGATGAAAATGTTAAAAAAAACGGAGTTTGCTAATGTAGAAAATCGAAAGGCTACAAAGGCAAAGAAAGAACAATCGAAAATACAAAAGTACAAAAAAAACAAACAAAAACAAAAAAAACAAAGACACAATCATCAATAAAGCGGTTACACAAAGCTTCTCCTACTCGCGTAGTGTTCTCCTATACCTAATGTCACATAAACAACAAGGATAACTGCTATGCATAGCAAAAGGGCCATACACTGCAGCTTACGTTTCTCCTAGTTATAGTACTCTTCAGATCCTGGAAAATTATTCCTTGGTTCTTGGGGTTCATAGTTCCTCGGACCAACAATCATAGGAGGTTGGTAAAAATCATCTTCAGAACTGCTTTTCATATTTGACGTAAGGGCCTCACCCTCTACTGGACGACGAGTTGCCGATGAATGTTGTCCTCTTCGATGCCAGCGATACATCTTCTTTCTCTGCTTGTGTTCATCGTTCGCGATTCACCTAGCACTAGCAACTTCAAGTTCACCTTCTTCTTCTTTTTCCTCTTCACCGCCGCTCCCACTCTCTCTTTCCTTTTAGTATGTGTGTCGGCTCCAAGTAGGGTTTCAATTACCCAACTAGAGCTTATATAGAAGGAAAAAGTGGTCAAAAAGAAAAAAAGAGAAAAATAAAAAAATAAAAAATAAAAAAGGAAGAAAAGACAGATACAAGGTGAAGGAAGGATTGATAGTGTTTCTAGAAGAAGGTCTAGACTAAAATACTGATGATCAACGTTGTCAAGTTTCGATCACAAGTGATTCGAATTATAAATGAGTTTTTGGTTTGGTCATTTTGAAAAAGTTTGTTTCAATGAATTATTCATTCTCTTTTACCTATATCACCATGATCCCTCCATACACATTATTCCATTTACACTACATCAGTCAATTTCAATGTGCATTTTTATTTTAATACTGAAATATGAAACATATGCTTATTTTGCAAAAAGGATGGATAAACACTCGATGTCAAATAAGATTTTGCTCTTTATCAAAAGAAAGCTAGTGAAGGTACATGTTTCTTTTATCATACCAAGAACACGAGATATAAAAAAAAAATAAAGGTGTCATATGTTTATTCTTCTTTCAATGCGTTCGATGAGAACAAGGATGTAAAAAAAACACAAAAAAGCAAAAAACAAAGCAAAAAACAAAACAAAAAACACAGCAAAAACAAAGCAAAAAAAAAAACAAAACACCAACAATCATGCATTCATGCATCACATCTCACATATAGTTCAAACAAAAAATTTGTGTTAAAAAATTTTGTCAGTATCATCATTTAGGCCAAGTAATTTATTCATAAAACTTTTGCCTCACAGGGTAATCATGTTCATTTTTCCATAAGTAGCTTATTAGGGTAGCTTATCCTATTAGATGCTGATCGCAAACATTTTTGTTTCGTGAGACAGTCATATTCAATTGATACACATCTTGCTCTTATATTCCTCATGAGGCAACCATGTACAATTGGTACTCATTTACATTTCTTTAAACACTGTCGTACTGACTGAACCCATTGTATTTTATTTTATTTATCTTTCCTAGGGCAGTCACACCAAAGCGATACCCATTACATATGATTCATACCATTAGGCAATCACATCAGAACGATATTCGTTGCATATATGGTCAAACCATGGGGCAACCGAACCATATCGGTACCCAATGAAATTTTTCATCAATCATAACATGAGGGCAACTGGGCCGAACCAGTGCCCATTGTATTTCATAATTGCATGGGGCGATCAGACCGAACTGGTACTCATTGTAATTTCATCTCTTTGGGTCAACCATGTCAAACGGTACCCATTGTGCTCTATTTTTATTCCTTGGGACAGTCGCATCAAAACGATTCCCATTACATTTAGTCATATCATGGGGCAATCGGACCGAACCGGTACCCATTGCAAGTCATTTTTAATCATTCATTTTCTTCGTGCGACTGGATCAAATCGGCTATTTTGCAACAATCATATCATGGGGCAACTGGGTCGAACCAGCACCCATTGTAATTTTTCATCAACAGTTTCATGGGACAATCGAACCGAACCGATACCTATTGTAATTTAATTTTTTATCTATTTGGGTCAGCCGTATCAAACGGTACCTATTGTAATCCATTTTTATTCTTTGGGACAATCGTACCAAAACGATTCCCATTGCATTTGGTCATATTATGAGACAATCGGACCGTACCAGTACCCATTCCAAGTCATTTTTAAATCATCCATTTCTTTCGGGCGATTGGATCGAACCAGTACCCTATATAATTAATTTCTCATTAGTCATATCATAGGGCAACCGAACCAAACCGATATCTATTGTAATTTATTTTTCATCTCTTTGGGGCAACTGTATTGAACAGTACCCATTGTATTTCATTTTCAACTCCTGTGGCGGTCGCATCATGTCGATACCCATTATATTTCATTATTCAATTTTACATCTTCCTTCTATAATGGGGCAATTGTACTGAAACAAGTGCCCATTGTATCTCATTTTAAACAATTATCAATCGCTCTTTGTATCTTTATTTTTCTTTCATAGGTCAGCCGCATCAGAGCATGACCTATCATGTACATTTTCTAATTCTCTTCAGAGACAAATTTAGATCCACTCATTTGCCATTTTATTTTCTAAATAAAAATGCAAAGGGGGCAGCTGTTGATACCTAAATATGTCTTATTATTATTATTATTATTATTATTATTATTATTATTATTAGCATAAAAATAAAAAAAATAAAAAATATATATTTCATTTCAGCAATTTTTTTACATCAATATATAAAAAAGATAAAAATAATAAAAAATAAAAAAACAAAAAGTAATAATTTAATAAAAAAAACAAATAGGACTGAGATACAGGTCAGCGACATGATCCTTGATTTGAATGTGCTAACAGCAAGCAGATATTGAAAAATTGAAGCAAATCACACTTTGAAGAAATTAACAGCAAGAAGATGTTGAACAACAATGCTACCCTAGCTCTTACACAGGCTGTCATTGAAAATCTCCACCAAAACATATGCGAGTAGTGGAATTTCTTGCTTCAAGTTGCGTTGATGGAGTGATTTTTTTTCTATAAATACCACAAACAAATCAACACTGAAAGAAAGAGCAGAAAATGATCTGAAGAAAGAAAAAAAGATAGTAGAGGAGCAAAAGGAGGATAAAAAAATTAAAAAAGAGAGAGAGAGATCTGAAGACACTAAAAATAGTGAAAGAAAAAGAGAATTCAAGTTTTAACACAAATTCCTTTTATTAAGAAACAACATCTCAAGGAGTATGTGTGCAAATGCTTGTTGTACTGAATGATGATGAACGATTGTTATAAATTTATTTTAAATATTTTATTATTATTTTTACATGCATAATCATGACTTCTCATTATGTTATACCTTTTACTTTTTTTTTTTTAAATTTTGTCTTTTTTTTGTTTTTCTAAGTGTGTCATCGTATGCCTCACACCCTTTTTATTATTAAAAAAACGGATATGTTGGTTGAACCAAATAACTGATCTGATTTGTTCGGTTAATACATCCAATTTTAAAAATTAATCTTAAAAAACAAATATGCATTTAAAAGGGTTCCAACTTGAAACCCTTGGAAATAATCCTTACACAAAGCTCATGAACCACTCAGCAACTAATTCTTTTTGTACATTCATTGTAAACATATGTATAATATCTTATTAAATATTTATTAATTTCACATTTAATTATAAAATAATTTATATAATACTGATTTTTTTTAAATATGGTATATATTCAATTTATTTAACAAATAATTTTTTTCTCAAATCATCCGATGATAGAAATTAGAAGAAAATCAGAGTACCGATTAAATTATTTCTTTCTAATATTTTTAAGGATTTGTTTTATATTGAGTTTAATCATGAGCATTGATTAAACATTGAATTTAAGCATGAGCGTTGATTAAATTATATTACGTAACAAAAATAATAATATAATTTTTTTTTACTATAATATATTAATACTTGCCAAATGTGTTGACGAGATCTTATCATCAAGATAATTAAAAATAAATCAAGAACATAAAAAGACCAATAAAATTAAATCTACAAATAATAATAGATTACATGGTAACCGTTAAAAGAACCGACGATATAGGGTGCTAATAATACCTTCCTTATTCGAAATCAACCCCAAACCTAAACTCTGATATTGCAGACTTTTCTCATTTTTGGCATCCAATCAGCCATTCCATTTTTATGGAAAAATTGATTGGTGGCGACTTCTAATCTGGTAATAAAATTTCTTTAAATACGACAAATATCCTCTAACCTCTCGGTCGCCCTACGAGTCGCGCCGTTCCATGCGGGGATGTTGCGACAATATGTAATATTTGTTTTCTTATTCTAATGTTCTGTTTTGTTGCGTTGAACTTCTTTGTTTAAACCAAAAATAGAAGAAGTTTAGTGGTATAGAATAGTTTGCCTATGATAATGCACTGACAAAAAAATTCAGAGGACTTATGAGAAACAAGTCCATGTGCATTATTATGTGAGTGAATATTCACGTATTTCTTACATACCCTTCTCTCTTTGCATTTTGACGGTTTCCATTTATATTTTTGTAGAATTGATTTTTGAAAATAAGCAATGGAATAAAAATTAATCATAATACTAATGCACGTTGCTACAAACCCAATGAAGGAAAAATCTCCAAACAGGTTAGATTCTCAAACCAACACATGAATGAAACTATAGTTGCCCACATAACACCCACCACAAATGCCTTGATTTAGAATATGTCTTTGGATACAAAAACCAATTTTACTTGCTATCCGGATGGACACAAGAACTGTTATCTTGAACTTTGGTTTTGTTATAGGCTTCTTCGAATTTATCACATGTGCAATCGGAAACAAGAAGAATTTGGGAGTACTGTTAAGTACATAGAGTACTCTCAAGAGTACACAAATGAGAAAAAGCAAGAGTAGGGATGAAGGGTGGAAAGAACTGAATAGACCTAATAAATATTTTTCATTAGCATGAGATATGAATTAGTTTTTGTTTTGGCTAACTCCAAAGCCGTATTCTTACTTTATGAATTTTAAATGCTTATTCTTAACGAATCATTAAATAATCTATATTATTTCATTATCATACGCAAGCAAGTTAATTAGCACACTTCACTTTCATGTTTTGAAGTAATGGAGTTGTTTCTCCTCCTATACGTATAAAATAATTATCTAAAAATAGGTAAGAGTGAGAGAATCTCTATATTATCTATTCTTATTTATAGACAAGTTGTTCAGCAATTCTGTTAATATATATTCATCTAAATAAAGTGTAACTTATTTATATAATTGTTTTAGACGAGTTTGTAACAACTAAATCGATACTTTTGATGGCAAATATTTTAATAATAAAGTAAAAAATATTATACTGCGTCCGTGTACTTTTATATATATATATAAATTAGACCATGATTCCACACAATTTTGTAATTAGGCCAAGATCTCACATTAGTGTGTTTTAAGCTTATTCTCAAGTAATAATTTGTTAATTAGTAAGGAGAAAGATAATAATAGGTGTTAACTGTGTTGAGATATGTCCGTAGTGCGAACTTTAGTGTTTGGATTAAAATTTAGGTATTGCTTTTATTGTAATTTAAGGAAATTTAAAGTTTTTGTATGTTTTAGTTTGTTTATTGGATTTACTATAGCTTAATTACAGTTTTTTATTGTGTTTATGTTTTTAGGTATTTTGGTGTAATCTTATGCATTCTCGAGGTACTATAATCTCTTCAATGGATTGATATTTTGAACTATAAAAAAGACCACCTTCACCATGATTATGTTGAAGCAAAGTAGGAGCCAAGTATTCTTTATCTCTTGTATTCTCATCTTTCTTGTACTTCCATGCTAATACCATGAGACTCTTTATCTCTTGTGTCCATCCTAATAACAAGCGCCGTTGGTGTTTGTATCCCATCTCTTGGTAAATTCATACCTGCCATAAGCCTAGATATCTTTATATTCAAGGATTTTGTAGCAAGTGTCATGTTGGTTCACTCATATGTTTCCTGATGTATTCGAAAATCTAACCTTCTTGATTGATGCTTATACCAATGCTTATTTTTAAAAAAAATACCAAAGGGCATAAGAGTAACAGACACATGGGAAGGAGGGCATATAGGGAATACTGATCAGAATATTCGTGGAACACATGGACTTAGTTGCGAGTAAGTCCTCTAAACTTCTTTTTCATCATGTTATATCACAGGTAGGTAACTACTACCTTATACTCAATTTTTTTAAAGAAAAATTTTGTCACACAACAAAGTGTAAGCAAGCATTAAATTAAAAATAATAAGTATTAAATCTATATCCCTGCATTGCCATCAATAATTTGGAGAATCAATATCAGTTTTTTTAAAGTTGTTAAACTTATATTCATAATTTTACCCGACATTACAAGAATTTACCCCCTAAGGCTACCCTTGAAAAGTGATGCCAAAAGTCTGAAAAAATGATGGAGTAATAGATATTGAGCTATATTAATAACTAATAAGTGCCCAAAATAGACTCTCAATCCGCAATTCCCTTTCTGAAACACTAGCATCATAGGTAAAGTATTCCAGGTCATCATAGTTGACAAAATAGGACCTCTATTCCCCAAAACAAGCCTTCTCAAGACATGTCTTACAAGTCACTAATCATTAAATGGCTACACAATCAACAGTATTGTTATTGTAACAGTAATTGAAAATAGCAAGAGAGTGAAGGGTCTAACTCTAACCTGATCACCAGCTAAACAGTTCCATGACAAGTTTGCTCCTCATAGCACCAACATAAGAACACCACCTGGGAAAGAAACAAAAAACTTGAATTAAAGTAGTTGTATACCTCCCATTATCTAGAATTGAATGTGGAGTAGAAGTCACATCCTCAAATATCAAAAAATAGGTAAATAATGTTCCAATAAAGTGTCTTCCCTCACACATATATCACTGTGAATTGTGAAATTGTACACTCCAGTCTCCAATCCAACTTATAAGTGCCACTAAATTGCCTTATTAACTATATTATATTCTCACAATAAAATCAACATTAATAGTATAGCTTCTAGGCAAAAGAATTTTATATCTAATAATAAGTTCTTTATTTACGTGATATCAGTAAACTATGACTGATGAGTACTATTGTTATTAGTGGCTTACTGGCTTAAGCAGCGACTAAGCTAGTGAGATTGCTATTATATTTTAATTTCAAAGATAATTATATATAACTTCAGGAGTATTGAGATCACAACTTAGGAACAAGAGTAAGCTCAAAATTGAAAATCCTTGGCATGCAAGAAGGCCAACTAAACTGTAGAAAGAACAACAGTTGCAGAAACAAGGATCAGAGCTGTATTATCAGGTGATTATAATGCAACCTGAAAATAAAGATCTGCAAACAGCCAATTGCAAATTCCATAAGTCAATTAGAATTAAAAACCAAGCCAACTTAGAAGAACCTCAAGCATGACTCAAAAATTCCAAAAGCAAAGGAAAAAACAAAGAAAAGAAGAATGAGATAGAAGAACCTGAGGCCGTCGGAAAGAAAAGCAACTCCAGAAAGATCCTAAAATCAGAAGCCCCAAAATAAAAAACCCCAAAATCAGAAAGCCTAAAATCTAACCAAAATCTGACGATTGAATAGTCAAGCAAGACAGAGAGTGAGGTAGAGTACAAGAACCAACCTTCTCAAGACGACAACGATGGTGTTGAGACAGAGGCCATTGAAGGCGAAAAGGAAGGGTGCCACTGACAGTGGCTGAGAGGGTTGTGAGCTTGAAGACGGCGACCGCGGACTTCACACGAACAACGCTGTGACTTCGCTGCTGCAATGGTGATGTGATGTGAAGCGGCGCTACGATGGTAAGTGTGGGTGGCTCCCTGACTCTGACGATGGTGGTGGCTGGTGTGAGAGTGAGAGTGAGAGAGTGATAAAGAACACAGCGGATATAACAAAATAATTAAAGAAAGATAGAAGTTTACCTACTAGACCTCTAAGAATCCTGTTCTTAACAACCTAGGTCACCGGCAAGGTTTCCCTACTAGACCTTCAAAGAACTCGTCCTTAACAACCTAGATCAAAGGAATGAAACTGAAAGGACTAACACTAAGAATTATCTTAGGTTGGATCCTTTAATTTCCTGATGCAACAAGTAAAGCAAATCACTCACCTCACTTGTACACTCATAAAATGAAAATAAAATTCATTAAACTTGATGATGAAAATGATTTACAAAAAGTGTTTAAAAAGCCTCCTAATAACCTAGATTTAAATTTAAATTTAAATTAAAGATATGATTCCTAATTAAACCCTAGCTAATTTAGATAAGATTTGATCTTATTAGGTTAGATCAAATCTTAACTCCTAAGATAAGATAAGATAAGATAAGATAAGCAATTTAAATTAGATTTGATCTTAAAGGATTAGATCAGATTTGATTTAAATTTTAAATTCATAATATACTACTAAACAATTCAAATATAAATTATCCTAAGATAATTGGGTTCCACTACTCAGGCCCAATGGATTTCCAGAAAACTCTTGGGCTTTTCAACATTTAACCCAATGGGTTTAATCTTCTCTTCCTTGGCTAGTAATTGATACATCTCTTCATGTATGAGTGTGGCCAAGTTCCTGAAGCTCTCCTTAAGCTTCTTTACACGTGCTCTAGTGATGGCACCTTCTGGAAGTGTAAAATCTCCATTTTGTCCTCTTGCACATGTATCATTCCCTCCTTCCTCAAAAAGATTCGTCCTCGAATCTGCATCCATATCAAAAGGAGAAAGATCAGAAACATTGAAAGTAGCTGAGACATTATACTCACCTGGCAGATCAATCTTGTAGGCATTATCATTTATTCTTTCCAGCACTTGGAACGGGCCATCTCCTCTAGCATCAAGTTTAGATTTCCTTTTTGTTGGAAATCTCTCCTTCCTCAAATGAATCCAAACCCAATCTCTTGGTTCAAAGATTACTCGCTTTCGACCCTTATTTACTCTTTCAACTGTAGTCTTGTTCCTCCTTTCAATCATGTCACGAGCCTTCTCATGTATTTCTTTGATCATTTCAGCCTTGCTTTTTCCATCTAAGCTAACAAGGTCACTCATAGGTAAAGGCATCAAATCCAAAACATTCAAAGGGTTAAAACCATATACGATTTAAAAAGGAGAATAACTAGTGGAGGAATGCATAGAACGATTATAAGCAAACTCAATAAAAGGTAAGCAATCCTCCCAGGTCTTTAAGTTCTTTCCTACTACAGCACGCAACATTATTCCTAATGTTCTATTAACTACCTCAGTCTGCCCATCAGTCTGTGGATGACAAGTAGTAGAATATAACAGCTTAGTGCCCAACTTACCCCATAGAACCTTCCAAAA
>JASCZI010182161.1:0-23385 GCA_036250425.1 Stylosanthes scabra
GTCTCCAAGACCCATTGAATTCAGATGGATTTCAACATCAAGTATCCATGATAGAAAATTATTACCAGATATATTTAGGGGTACAAATTCGAGACGAGAAAAATTAAACATAGTAAAAGATTAGTACCTTACTTCAAAGAAACTTGAATAGAGATTTGTGCTTCGAAGTGAATTGATCAGAGTCTCGTGCTGATAACGTGTTATAGAATTAAAGCAATAATAGAGAGAACAATAGAAAAGCAAGAGAGAGAACTATAGAGAGAAAGAATATGAAATTCTTATTGATTTCTGGATATGAAAAACTTATGAAATCATAGCCCTATTTATAGTAAAAGATTTACTATTACATGAAAAGGAATGAACGGCTATGATTCATTTACTATGCAACATAGTAACTTGATTAGGAATAGACGGCCATGATTTATTGGGTTACTATGCCGCATAGTGCCGCATAGTAACCGGCGGCTCAATAATTCATAACAGTTAACGCTTTTTTTTATAGGCTGTTTATGTAATCATGTTGATACATTAATGGTGGACAAAAAACGTTAGGGAAAAATATAAATATGATTTCAAAACTATTTACAAGGTTAGCTATGTATATTTCATTCCTAAAAAAAGTACATAATATTTAAAATGAACCAACAGAAATAACAAAATTAAATAGGCTACTATTCAATTAGTAAAATTTCTCATAAGTTACGCGTATGTGTGTGAGTTGGATTTTAGAAAGGAAAAATGAGTTAAATAAAATAAAATTTAAATAAAAACAATCGATTTGAAAGAAAAAAGTCGAATTTCAATGTTATGTTAAATATTTGAACGGTTGATTTTGTTTGAGGGTTATGTTAGATATACACCAAAATTAAAATTAATTTACCTGATTGTCATTATTTAAAAGATTATTTTTCAAAATTATCTTTTAAATAAAGAAATTAGAATAATTAACAAAATTATTTTTTAATATAGACATCAGAATTATTAATAAATTATTTGTTTTAATTTATTAAATATCTATATTAGACAATTACAATTTCATATTTATTTTAATATTTTTGTAAAATTAAAAAAGATTGTTAATTTTAAAAGGTGAATATAAAATAAAAATAATAATTAAATAAATATAAAAATAATATTTAATAAAATATTTTAGATTATATATATATATATATATATATATATATGGCTTAGTGATCTTGAAATTACTCTTTCAAATAATGGCCAGCCAAAAATCAATCAATTATATATAATACACAATAAAATATAAAATACATTTTAAAAATGAATTGAACTACACATGTATTATATAAATACATGATAGTTAATTTTAGTGTGCAAATAGTATTTTTATTTGTGATTCTTTTACTAAATGAACATATTTAGCTTTGCTATTTCTGTTAGTTGGTTTATTTTAAATATTATTTTACTCTTTTTTTTAGAAAAGAAATATACATTAGCTGGTCTTAAAAAAAGTTTTAAAATCATATTTTATTATATTATGTTTTTCCCAAACTTCTTTTTTGTCCACCATTAATGTATCAGCATGAATAGCCCATGAAAGAAAAACTTCAACTAACAAAAAAAGCCCAAATTCCTAATCAATTTCATTATCATGTCATTAGCACCAACCATGGCCCCACCAGTGGAGATTGATTCCCTGACACATCTGCTACTCGAAGTAAGCTCTCTCTCCCCATGACAGTGACAGTTACACACGTTCAAATCGCAGCGGTCCAGAGCTCCTTCATCACATGATGAACCAACCATCTTAATATCATCACCAAAGTCTAACCCAAATATATAAATGAAAAATTGGGAAATCTGTGTAAAATATTGAAACAACTGAATAACTTTATCTTAGAATTAATTAACATAAATAAAGATGGTTCTCTCTTTACCCATTAGACACGACCTCGTAGTTTTACTAAATGAGTAAAAAAAACTACCATCATCATGAACATATGAAGGAAGGGAAAGGGAGAGAAGCTAGTCTTCTATTTCAGTTCAAGTTCAATATCTAAGTTCAACCCCATCATAATAAAGTTAATTATGGCAGCTAATCCAGGTATGAAAATTACAAGTTTTCAAGATCTTAGTTAACGCTTCCGCTTAAGTTTAATTACTACATGTGGTATCATAATAAAGATATGATGATGATGTGAGGCAATCCTAAACCCTAGATTATTAATCATATAATTATTCAAGATGATGCGGGGGGATAAACCCTAAAGCCTAGATTGCGCCGTCGAGAGAGAAAGAGAAGAATCACCGACGCAGATCCGCAGCTCCCTCACGGAGCTGCATCGTCGACGTCGTCATCTTCTTCTGGTCAGAGTTACGTCCCCTCCATCGTATCCAAATCCGTCGTCTTCTACCGGATAGAGCTCCGTCGTTGTTTCCGTGTCAGATCCCGCCATTCCTTCGACATCATCGTCTAATAGAGTCAACCACCATCTTTAGAGCCCCATTCATAGTCGTTGTCTTCAAGTCACTTCTAATCTCACCGAAGGTACTTACTTCCAATCTTGCTGCCGCTGATCCTTTCTTCTGTTGTGAACAGCCATCGTCTCAAGGCCATCGTTATCTTCCTTCTGCTGCAGTGACTCCCCTTGTTCTTGAGTAGCCGTCATCCTGTGTTCTCTCTCCCCTGCCGTGGATCTGCTCTGTTCTAGCCGGATCTGTCTTCCTTCTTCCGCTTTGTGGTGCTGCAGGATCCTTTAGTTGTGAACTACTGTCTATCTCAAGACTACGTCGACTGACCACTCACTGCCGATCTCCATGGTAGCCGTGCTACTCTTTTCAGCTGCTTCCTTTTTTGGTTCTCCAGACACTTCATAGCAAATCACTTCCTACAGTCAATGGACTGAGCGTCTGCTCCTTAGTGCTTCCCTTTAAAGTCTTATGATCTAGTGATTCGTTAGAAGGTGTTCAGCCTTCTACCAGGGTTACTCCATCAGAAGACGGCAAGCCATTTAGCGAAGACCTATAAAGTCTCCGCCAGACAGCACAGCGAAGATAGACGCAAGGAGAGGACCGAAAGCCACAAGCCAAATACTTGACTCACGACTTCCGGCCGGAGCCGACACATGGTTCAAGAGGGAACAAGAATTACATACAGTTTTTGTAGACAACCTTCTTGAATATGTCACTAAAGGGGCCCTGTTCTATGCTTTTGGCTTTCATGGTAATGTGGTGGATGCATTTATCCCAAGAAAGCAAAGTTATAAGACTAAAAGTCTGTTTGTGTTTGTGCATTTTGATACTAGAGGAGAAGGGGTAAGATCAATTGGAAGGCTGAACGGACTGCGGTGGGAAGGGAAATCCATGATTGTAAAAGAAGCAAGGTTTAAAAGAGTATATGGGTGTGGTGAAAGCAAGGTACCTGGGACATATGGGGGAACCGTTGGAGGAAAAAGGAGTGCGGAGGTATGTAACTTACAAAGCAATCATGAGAAAATCATCGGAGTAGTGAGGGATGTGGATGAAGGATTAGATAGGAGGGAAGTGGAAGTATTGCCATCTAGGAAACAAAAAGATTTACTAAATCAGAGTATTATAACCGAAAGTATAAGTCTGATCAAATTTGGACTCATAGCACAAGGCTTTAAGGAGTTAACTAAGGAGTATGGAAGGCTGGAATGTAGAGACTTGGGTTCATGCAAATGTATTATATCCTTTGAATCGGTTGGATTAAGAGACAGGGTCCTGCAAACATAATTCATGCTAGAATTCTTCGAGGATGTAAGACCTTACTGGAGATTTAAGTGGAGCTCATCAAGGAGAGTATGGCTGAAGTTAATGGGTTTACTAATCCATGTTTGATCGGAAGAGACCTTTGATAGGATTGCAAATAGGTTGGATGGGAAGTTGGTGATGCAACATTATCTAACGGAGGAAGGAGCTTCATTTAGTGTGGCAAGAATTATCATTGATTATTATCAATGGGAACCCATACAAGAGTGGATTGCCGTCAAATGTGATGATGTCCAATTCCAAGTTTATGTCAAAGAATTTGGTGGGGATGTTCTAAGCATTCAAGTACATCCGAAAGAAAGTTCAAAACCTCCTAGAAGCTGCTCAACTTGCCGATCGGTGGAAGCCATGGAAATTATGTCTGAGAACTCTACGGAGGTGGAAGAGACTGTAATGATGCTCGTGGGGGACAAAGCATACGTTGATGCAGAACCTTTAATTGAGGATGTCCTCAATGCAAATCTAGTATCTGAGCAAGGTTGCATGGGGAAGGTGGTCGTGGCGTGGACAGATAAGGGGAGAGAAGTGGGGGGCCTATCAAGAGGATAATATGAGAAAGGGACGGTATGTGGGAGTGGAGTTAACTGCTAGCAAAGGGGAGGGTAAAGTAGAGGATAAGGCCCAAAAGAAACAAAATCAAGTGGAGTGCTTGGGTATGAGAACTCTGTTTGGTGGGATGGAAGAGAGAGAGAAGAGAAACTCTTCAAACTCTTGTCCTTTTCCCCAAGGTATGGGCCATGCACAGATGACTAGATGAGGTCCACATCCACAATGAAATTCAGAACTTCGATTATAAGAGGGCAGAAGCGTTAAAGGTGAAGGAGCACTGCTATCTAGGAGGGATCTATTCAAAAGCAGAAACGAAGAGGATCTATTGGTGAGGATAGCATGGAAGAAGTTACAAAACAAAGAAAAGGGTGGCGCGACGGATAGGAGATCAAAACAGGGAAAGAAGCCAATTAACATAAAAGGAAGATTTCTATCCACAAGAATTCTGAGGTTAGGTGCTAAACCAAGGATTAAATGAGATCAAGTTTTTTAGAATTTAAGGGGAATTGGGTGCATGTTGGTCCATAAGTTTCTGGGGAAGTGCTAGTGTTAATGGGAATGGTAGATGCTTTAAATTCTGCGGAGGCATATCTATGTGTGGAAAGAAGAATTCTTCACCTGTGAAAGAGTGATTAAGAGGGTTAGATGGTTTGATTGAGTTCTATAAATGAGCAAACTTCATATTTGCATACATGGTTTAACTTTTTGGAGAAAAGGATAAACATCACTAATTTTGATTTGAATAGGAAGCTCTTTGATCATAGGTGCATGGGAACTTGAATCTGTTTAGATCTTTCGTGTGACAGGTATGAGTATGCAAGATTGAAGAAGTTGGATGATATCAGGAATAAGTCTGGATACAGAGGTTTTCATTGCTGGGTGTTTATATGTTTTTAATTTCTTGTTTTGAAGATTTCATTTTTATGTTTTTATGTTGAACTCTCTCACCCCTGCTTTGGGTCTTTTTTGTGAGATAAAAACTTATAAAAAAAATATGATGATGCTCCCTATTTTGTTACTTATTTATTATTAAGTTTTACATTGGGTTTCAAATTGGCATGCCATCATATACTTGTTATTATTGAGAAATTTAATTTGTATTCATATCATGAATTTATTTATTTTGAGTACGAACTCATATTATGTACTCATATGGAGAAGAAAAACATATTTATAGTATCAAGATTCTTATGATTGTTTGCTACTTGTGTACACCAAAATGATCAAGTTATGATGTGAAATAACAGTATAATTGAATAATGTGTTAGTTAATTCTAGAATAGATTTTCCCAAAGAAAAATAATTTCTATTATTAATGAACTTGGAAGTTAATTTATTCTTGAATCAAATATATGTATTGTCCAAAGATAGTATGTGTGTTTGGTAGAAAATTTAATTTTTAAGTATGATAAATTTGGCATTTTGTTTGTATGTTAGTGTATTGTAACCCAAAGGTGAACTATAATATGCTACTGTATTTTTCTGTAATATGAATATAGAATAAATTAATATGAGCATTGTATGATTAAATTACAAGTATTTCCAATCATTCGCAAGCTTCATTTGTTACCATGTTTAATGGCTTAAACTTCTCCGAATGGAGTGAATCGGTCAAGTTCCATTTAGGTCTTTTAGATCTAGACTTGTTACTTTTGGAAGAAAACCTGTTGTCACTGATGACAATGATGAGGATGAGAAGTATGCACTTAAAAAACCTGTTGTCACTTAAGACAAATTGAGCCTTATATTTATACAAATGACTATTAATGGTAATATTAAGACTACCCTTCCACAAAGAAGTCTGGAATCACCGGAGAACGTTCTTTTGCTTATATTATTATCAGTATTCAATGTTGGATTATTTATAGCATTACTATACCCTCCCTATTCATTGCGTGTTGGTTATTTGTCCGCACGGGTTTAGCTTACGATGTTTTTGGAAGCCCTCGGCCAAACGAGTATTTTACGGAGAACCGACAAAGAATTTCATTAATAACTGGCCGCTTTAATCCTTTGGACCAACTTGATGAATTTAAAAAGTGTTAAAGAATATCTTACGTTTGTGGAAGATCGCTTCTGATATGCTGATAAGTCACTCAAGAGTACATTAATGTCACAGTCATGAAGTTTGATGGGTCAAAGAGCATGCAAGAGCATACTATTGAGATGACTAATATTGCAGCAAAAATTAAAGACATTGGGTATGACAAATGATGACTCCTTTATGATGCAGTTCATCTTGAAATCGCTACCTCCTGAGTATGGGGCTTTCCAAATTAACTACAATGTTATGAAAGAAAAATGGAATGTTAATGAATTGATTGGAAAGTTCATACAGGAGGAAAATAAGCTTAAGACTTATGGGAGTTACTCTATCAACTAAGGATGGCAATGGGGATCCGTGGGGATGGGGACCTCTCCCCCTCCCCTGTCCCCATCTCCGTCCCCGTCCCGTTTATATTTTTGTCTCATCCCTGTCACGGGTTCCATTTAAAAATTTCTGTAGGGGAGGTGGATATCCATAGATAACTATTAAAATTCAACATAATCAAATACAAACTATACAATACAACCAAATTCAACATATTAATTATTAAAACATACAAGTACAACATGAATTTAATAAAATTCATCACACACATAATCTTCAACACATGCTAAAATCAAATTAGATGAAATATATTCAACATAAAAAATAAAATCTTGAACTCTTGGTGGTTAATCAACTAATTTGTTAGAATTTTTTTAACTTATATATATAAATATAGGGGTCTTTTTTATAATTTTATATTAATGGGGATTTAGCGGGTCCCCGTTGGATGGGTACCTCAATCCCCGTCCCCTTTTATTCATGGGGCGGGTCCCCGTCTCTGCGGGGACTTAGCGGGTCCCCAATTAGGTCCCTGTCACGGATATTTTTGGCGAATCCCCGCAGATGTAGGTAAAATTGCCATCCCTACTGTTAACTTGGTGCAATGAACTAGTAAGGCAACAAATACAATGAAGGCAAAGCCCAAGAAATTTAAGAAGAAAGAAAGGACATGCCAATGCAAAACAATGTCATTTCTGTAAGAAGGAATGACACTTCTAAAAGGATTGTGCTAAACATAAGGCTAGGTTCGAAAAGAAATCTTGAATCAAATTTAATTGACGTTCCTCATAATTCTTGGTGGCTTGATTCTGGTGCTACAACTCATGTATCTAATGTAATGCAATGATTCCTTATGATCCAAACCATAAGCCAAAGCCAAAGTAAGATGTTACTCTACATGGGAAACAGTGTAAAAGCTCCAATTGAAGGAATATGGACTTATCGCTTGGTGTTGGATACTAGTTTTCATTTAGATTTACCTAGGACACTTTATGTACTTCCAATGTCTAGGAATTTAATTTATGTTCCAAGATTGGATAATGCTGGTTTTACTTTTACTGGTAGACATGGTTGTTTTAATTTATGCAAAAATTCTAATATTGTTGGTTATGGTGTTCTAATTGATGATTCATATAGATTAAAATTACTTGATGAATTTTTAGAATCCTTGCTTATTGAGTACCAGAATAATATGATTATTCGGCTAAATATGTCTAATAAAGAAAGTTCTGAACTCTTATGGTATAAACACTTAGATCATATATCCAAGAAAAGAATGGAAAGATTAGTAAAGAATAAGATTTTACAGAATTTAAATTTTACTATCCTGATTTATGTGTGGACTGTATTAAGGGAAAACAAAGGAAACAAACAAGAAAGGTGCCACAAGAAGTACTCAACTTCTTGAAATTATCCACACTGATGTATGCGGACCTTTTGATTCTCCGTCTAATGGTGGAGAAAAATATTTTACTACCTTTATTGATGGATTTTCATGTTATAGATATGTCTATTTGCTTAAAGAAAAATCTCAAGTTGTTGATACTCTTGGGATTTATATAAAAGAAGTTGAAAGACAACTAGACAAAAAGGTGAAAGTTGTTAGGTCAGATAGAGGTGGTGAATATTATAGAAAACACAATGAAACAGGACAATGTCCAAGTCTATTTGCAAAACTTCTAGAAAGACATGGTATATGTGCTCAATACACAATGCGATACACACCACAACAAAATGGTGTGGCAGAAAGGTATAATCGAACTTTAAAGGACATGGTTAGAAGTATGTTGAGCAATTCTCCTTTGCCCAAATTCTTGTTGATGTATGCGTTAACGACTGCAATGTATTTGCTAAATAGGATTCCTAGTAAAGTTGTTCCAAAAGCTCCTTTTGAGCCATGGACTAATAGAAAACCAAGTTTAAGGCACCTGCATGTTTGGGGTTGCCGAGCAAAAGCAAGATTATTTAATCCACGAGAACAGAAGTTAGATTCTCGAAGAGTAAGTAGATATTTTATTGGCTATCCAGAGAAGTCTAAAGGATATATTTTTAATTGTCCAAACCATAGTCCAAGAATTGTAGAAACTGGTAATGCTAAATTCTTTGAAAATGGTGAAGTTAGTGAGAGTAATAATCATCAAAATATGGAAATAAAGGAAATCAAAGTCATTGTTCCTATACATATTAATATTCCTTTATCCACACCTACTCAAAGAGTTGTTGTAATTAATTCCAGGCTCAGCCTTTGATTCGAGTCTTTGTATGAGAGCGGAATAAAGACCAAGGAAATAGCGTAAATAAGGAACAGAATTTGGATAATAGTACACCCAATGAAGAAACTAACTCACAAATATCAAAAAGAAATGAGCCTCAAGATGTACCATTAAGGAGATCTCAAAGGGAAAGAAAGTCAGATATTCCAAGCTATTATGAGGCTTATTTGCAAGAAAAAAATATTGGAATATCTGAAGATCCAGTTTCATTTTCAGATGCCATAAATAGTAGTGGTTCAAAAAAATGGATCAATACCATGAAAGAAGAGTTAAAATCCATGGAAGATAACCAAGTTTGGGATATTGTTGAATGGCCAGAAGATGCTAAGCGTGTTGGTTGTAAATGGGTCTTTAAAACTAAACGAGACTCAAAAGACAATATTGAACGATATAAAGCCAAACTTGTTGCTAAGGGATATACTCAAAAAAATGGTATTGATTACAAAGAAACCTTTTCACCTGTTTCTAAAAAGATTCATTGCATATTATTATGGCACTTGTGGCTCATTATGACTTAGAGCTACATCAAATGGATGTGAAAATCGCCTTTTGGAATGTTAATCTTGATGAAGAAGTTTATATGGATCAATGTAACATCCTAATATTCGCTAATCATGCCCAAAACATAATTATTGAATAATAAGATATTACTACCTCGACCTCACAACATTATACACTTATTATGTTTTTAAAACCAATGTATAATTATATGTTCATAAGTGCAATTTAATAAAATAGAACCATAAACTCGAACTTACAAAAAATTTTAATATATATATTTCAATCAAAGGTTAAATAACTCTAATACAAGGCCTACGAAGATTAGGTCAAAACTTTAAACATATACTTATACATCTATCTTGACCACATAACATTTTCTAATTCTCCATTTAATAAACAAAGACTCGTACAACATTGAAAAGATGGAGAAACTTCTAATACAATGGAGACCAATCAAATTACTTCGCCTGTCTTTCAGAACTTGAACCTGTATCTGAAAAACATGAGAATAATACGGATGAGAATCCCAAACTATTGGATTCTTATTACGATAAAAGTGCCAAAAGCATAAATATAAGCTAGTAGGATCTCACAATGCGATCTTACACGAGAACTCGGGTTTTATAAATCCTCACTTGAGCCTCTCATTTCCTTTAACTTACTTTCCTTAGATTCCTTCCCTCACTTTCATTACCATCATATTCTATGCCTTACATAATCTATATCTTCCTTACTTACCCTCATTGACACTCAACCTTAATCTCTAAGGATATTCAGTGTTATAAGGGATTTAACTTAACTTTCTTAATTTGTCACTTCCCTCAATTTTTGTCATCTACTCTAGGGTATTCCACTTCCTAGAATTCCTTCATTCATTCATCACTTCATCATCATCATTAATCCCTACATCATTATCATCTCTTATCCTTAATCTTATCTTAAACGCCTACAATGACATTCCTACGTCCACTATGAGGACCTCTAATAGTTGCATACACAAACAAGTCAAGCAAATAAATACACGTATAATACAAGAAGAACAAGTAGCATATAAGCAATTATGATATTCAGTTAAGCAAGCCAAATAATGCAAACCCAATCAAGTACAAACAAATGCATATGATGTATGACTGTCCCTATGGCTAGCGAGCTCACTAGGTCGGTTATAATAGCCAATCTGACCGATCCAGTACATGTCCTGGATAACTCTCAGAAACGTACATTTCCGAGGACGTTCATTTTCATTCCAATGTTATTTCATCAATCATATTGGGGGTTTCATGCGATATATTATGGTCGTTCGTGTACGATATTAGCGTTCCTTTAACGCTTCATACGCCTGAGAGTTCGCTATTGTCAGGTAATAGGGATGTTGATCCTAAAAGATCCCCTCACACTCATCCTGACTCACATAACATCACTTCACTTCATCAAACTCTAAGAGGATCATCTTATATATCCCTAAATGGATCTTTTCTTATATCATATAATTTCCTCTTGAGTCATCATCTTTCATAGAGCTTATTCTTTACTTGCCTCAACTTTAAGGACCATTTTCTTTGTCTTAATAAATCCAAGTTAAAAGTTTTTAATGGATCTTCCATTATCCATATAAATCTTCATTCATTCTTCTTTAACCTTCACCATTTACCTTCCTTTACCATACATGAGATGCTAACTAAGTTAAGGAGTAGTGGGAAAATATAACTTTGAAATTTTACTTGAAAAACAAAGTTTACAGGACCAGAATCGACTCAAGCTTGGTTCAATCGATTCTCTGGAGCCAACTTTTCTACAATTTTCAATTTTGAGACAAAATGAATCGATTCTAAGCTTTGTGAATCGATTCTCTGCACTTGAAAATCTTAAAATTTGATTCGGTTCAGTTTTGAATCGATTCTTAGGCCTTGTGAATCGATTCTCAACACTTAGAAATTTTCATTTTTAAAACGAGTTAAATGTGAATTGATTCAGTGGGGAGTGAATCGATTCTTCATACTTGAAAACATTTCATTTCGCCCCTGGACCAATTTAAATTGATTCTCCAAATGGGTGAATCGATTCTTCGCGTTTAAAATTGTTTTGGATTGGCTATGATGAGTAAATGAATCTATTCATAAGGAAAGATAATCGATTCTCTGGGCTTAAAACTTTCTTTTTCCTAAAATTTTGGGTCATATGAATCGATTCAGTGCAGGGTGAATCGATTCATATGCAGAAAACAGCTTCTGCATAAATTCAAAGTTTTAAACAAACTTTAAACAATTATAACTCTTTACTCACTTAGCCAAATCCAACCATTCCAAAGGCATTCAATAAAGTTTGAAACCATCTTTAAAAACATATAGCTTTCATAAATTTTTTTGAAATGAAAAATAATTCATTGCTCACCAAAGTTCACCAAATATCAATTTTTTTTTCGAAAACTTGAAAATACCATTTTCATATCAAATTTCCTTTCAAACCAATTCATAACTTCTCAAAACACTTTAAAAACATATGTTTCACATCAAGCCATCATCATAACTACTCAATCACTTAAATTCATTAATAGCTAGGCATCTCAAGTATAGTTATCCTAAATACCCTTCTTCATTCTTTCTAATCTATTCAGTTCCAATACCATATTCCTAATTCCTTTCATCCTCTCTTCAACTATCTTAATCATTCTTAACTTAAATTCTAAGCTAATATTTCATTTCTTCATAACCTTCTATTTGGTCTTTCAACTTAATCATATTTTCAATTTATGTTAAGAAGGTTTATCCTAGGTTCAACTAGCCTAGGATATCATGCAAGGTTAGATGTTAAACTATCGAAACTAAAATCATACATGGATTCCATGCTAAAATACATATGTATACACATATGCTCCAACTTGTTTTGCTGTACCATTGAACACCCAAGCCCCTCATCCTTCATACCCATAGCTTCTACAAGCTTTCCTAACCTCCAATTGGTTCTATTAATCTCTACAACACAAAAAATCCCAAATTCCTCAATTTAGGGTTCAAGAAAATTGATGAACAAAAGGGTTAGGGTACTCTCATTAGGAGTAGATGATTTGGGCTTTGATTATTATCTCAAGAGCAATCTAAAGCACCTCCTATATTAAAAAAATTCAAAAATCCTTTAAGGTTAGTGTACCCTAATTTTCACAGATTTTGAGAAGCAGAAATGGGAAAAAAGTTTCGAGTTTCTCACCACTTTGTTTGAATATAATCGAAGAGGAAGAAACAAGCTTCACGTAGCCACAAACGGTGTGGCGATCGAAGCTCCGAATTAAAAGTTACGGAGGTTTGAAGTTAGTGGTGAATAGTGTTTTCCACCACCATTCTCCAACTCTCATCCTAGCTCTCTTTAAGAAGAATGGAATTGCAAATAAGGGCATCAGCCCCTTATGCCCTTTAGTGAAGGGCATTTAGGTAATTTCACATATTTGGCCCATTCCTGGCCAAAATCTTTAGGATAAGTGTTTGTGTTCGCGTTCTAAATATTTTTAGGAGCGTTTCTATGTTTTTGCTTTCACCGCATATTTTTCCTGATGATTCTAAGTCGGTACTTTCCTTTAAAATGACGGTTCAGGTCACTACGCGGTATCTAGTGACAACTTACCCTTTTTTAATCAGAAAAATATGCTAAATCTAAATGTGCGGCAAAATTTCTTAATTCTGAGGTTATTATTATTATTTAGCTTAAGGCTCAAATTCAATTATCTTATTTAATTTGATTAATTAAATAATTTATTAATTAATTTGGATTATTAATTTCTTGGGTGTTACAATCAACCTAAAGGTTTTTCAAATGAAGGAAATGGTCATATGGTGTATAAAATTAAGAGATCAATATATGGACTGAAACAAGCGTCACGACAATGGTATATTAAGTTTAGGGATAACTACTGGTTTGGTCCCTGACATTTCACTCGAAAATCAATTTCATCCCCAACCTTTTTCTTTGTTTAAAATAGTCCCTAAGCTTTGAAATTGGTTTAAAATCATCCTTTCAGTTTTTTATTACCAAAATATCCTTAATTAACTCTCATAACCCTAGTACTTCTCTCTCTTCCTCTTTTTATCGAAAACTAAAATCTATCTCTCTCATCACCATCTTCTCACTGCCACCATCATCTTCAACACCTTCCAAACTACTATGAATTAAAATTTCTATTTTTTTGGAAAAAAAACACTGAATTAAAAATATAAATTATTATATTTTTGGGATAATAATTACACTTTTCCAGTAATTCCATGAAAATTTATAATAAATTATAACAGAAAAAATAAAAATTATTGAATCAATAGGACTTAGAAGAGCCTTCAAGCACAAGATGGACATTGAAGTCAGTAATCAACTCAAGCAAAAGCGTTCAAGGACAAGATGGGTTGCATCCCTTGACAAGATCTTTCCAGATTTGGTTGTAAAGCAAATTCAAATTTGTGATGAATTTAATAAGCAAATAGATCTCAATTTCAATAATAACCAGTTGAGGAAGCATCTAGATGTTCTTCGGACACACTTCTACAATTTAAAATCTGCCTATGATAAAAAATTTAAAACAAGAACTTAGAAGAACAAAACATTAGAAGGGGATTAGCTGGAGTGAACCAAATCGGTTGAAGTAGAATGCAGATCTGGAATATAATTGAGGAGGAAAACCAATGGCAAGATGGCGACGCAGAAAGGAAAAGGATGGCGAGGCGATGAAGAAGCAGATCAGCAGAAGAAGAACATAGAACTTAGGAGAAGAACCACGAGGATAATCGGCTAGATGTCAGAACAGAGGCGTCGAGATAGCTATGTGCTATATCCCTTCAATTCAGTCTTTGTTACTGCGCATTAAGGTGATAAGATGGTGAGGCAGCAAGGCGATCGATGGGGAAGGAGTGGTTGATGAGATGGTGGTGGTGATGGTGGAGCACAGATAATGAAGGATGATGGATGGCGGCGCAACACAGATGATGAAGGAATGCGACGAGATGGTGGTGGTGACGGCACAACACAGATGATGAAGGATGGTGGATGACGACGCATCGATGGTGATCGGGGTTTGTTGAGGCTGGAAGCCCTAGTTGAAGATGACGGTGGTGGTGAGAGAGAGATGGGTTTTTGAAAGAGAGAGGAAGAGAGATAAGGGGTAGGGTTGTGATAGTTAATTAAGGGTATTTTGGTAATAAAAAAGTAAAAGGATAATTTTAAATCAATTTCAAAGCATAGGGATAATTTTAATTTCAAAAAAAGGTTGAGGACGAAATTAATTTTTGAGTGAAACCTTAGGGATCAAAATAGTAGCTATCCCTTAATTTTAATAAGACCATTCTTTCTTTTGGTTTTGAAGAAAATGTTGTTGATATATGTATATATTGAAAGGTCAGTGAGAGTGAGAGTAAGTTTATATTTCTAGTTCTATATGTTGATGATATTTTGTTTGCAATTAATGATTTGGGAATGTTGCGTGAGACTAAAGGATATCTCTCTCAGAATTTTGAAAGGAAGGATATGGGAGAGACATCTTATGTGATTGGAATTGAAATTTTTCCTGATAAATCACAAGGATTATTAAGATTGTCTCAGAAGGGCTATATTAATAAACTTTTAGAGAAATTTAATATGAAAAATTGTTCTGCAGGAATTGCACCAATTTAAAAAAGGGACAAATTTAGTCTTATGCAATGCCCAAAGAATGACATAGAACAAAAGCAAATGGAAGCAATTTCGTATAGTTCTGTAGTGGGTATTCTTATGTATGTGCAAACCTGCACAAGACCGGACATTAGATTTGCAGTAGGAATGTTAGGCAGATATCAAAGTAATCCTGGAATGGATCATTGGAAAGCTGCAAAGAAGATTTTAAGGAATCTCCAGGGTACAAAGAATTATATGCTCATGTACAAAAGATCTAGCCCATTAGAAGTAATTGGCTATTCAAATTCAGATTTTGGTGGATGTGCCAACATTAGGAAGTCTATATTTGGCTACTTATTCTTATTTGGAGAAGCCGCCATATCATGGAAAATTTTTAAGCAAAGTGTTGTTGCAACATCAAGTTTTATGGCTACGGTATTTTATTTCAGGACTTGGCATTGTTGACGCAATTGCTAGGCACTTAAAATTTATGGTGACAACTCTGCATTAATATTTTTTCCAAAAATGATAGATACTCTAAAGGTGCCAAGCATATGGAACTAAAGTATTTCGGCATTCAGGAAGAAGTTCAGAAATAAAGAGTGTCCATAGAACATATTAGAATAGAACTTATGATTATTGATCCATTGACTAAAGGCTCGCAACCAAAGACATTTAAGGAACATGTACATAAAGTGAGTCTTGGTTATTTAGATTGATGTTAACACTCTGAGCTCATTATATTTGTTTATGTGTTTTCTGAACACTGATCGTTTGTTTTTTCTAGATAAAGTAAGATTATTTTATGAGTTATAATATTATGATCTAGAAATTTTATGGGACCATTATTAAATTTTGTGTTATTTATGTAGATTATTGATGCGTGTGCATCTTTCATGATTTTTTACCCTGGTTTCTTGTATTTTTAGTAGAGATTTAGCCCGATACTCAAGTAAATTAGCTCAATCCTTTATTAGATACTATCTTGAGTATTTATGTCTTTGCAAATTTAGAAGAAGAAAGCAAGAAACAAAGGACACTTGGAATCGAAGAAACAGAGATCTCCCCCAAAGCCACCGGCATGTCACGTTTGGCCACGCCTGGCCCATCTTCAAATCACTCAAGTTGGACTCAAGTACCAAGCATCAGGTTTGGTCCATGCCTAGGCGTGGCCCAAACGTGATGCCCACAAAGCTCACCCATGTTAGATTCAAGTGCCAAGCATGGCCCAAACGTGATACCTCCACAAGCCAAACAAAGAAGGCCAAGCAAGCACAAACCACGTTTGGTCCACGCCCAAAGGCAACCTAACTCGGCCAAGCATTCCACTAAGCCACGTTTGGTCTACGCCTAGGCGTAGCCCAAACGTGGCTCTCCAAGACAAGATCAGAGGCCAAGCTTTTGAAGTGTTATTCCCCTTAATCAAGCCCAAATCTTAACCAAGTTACTGTCTGTAATTAGTAATTCCATTATGTTTAATAACTAGTATAAATAGGAAGCTTAGCAATTAGATTAGGGCATCTTTCATTCTGTTAATGTTTTCAGAAACGTAAATTAGGATTCATCATGTTTTCTCTCTGCACCATGTGCAACTAACTTTCTCAAAGTTGAGGATGATGAGCTCTGTTCATCCCAACATGCATACCTGATTCAAGTTTCAATTTCTTTTCAATTGCAAGTGTGATTTCAATTTAAGGTTCAATTCTTGTGCTTCATCAACAAAGAACTGATTATACCAAGAGGTATATTGGCTCTGTTTATGTTTGATTTCTAAATTTGGGAAAATTATTGATCAAACGTGATTAAGAATTGCTCTTCACTTTCACTCACTGAACTAGAGATAGGAAATTGGGTGTTTGTGCAATTGTTGTGTGATATTCAATTGGATTAGAGTTAGGTAGAATAAGTGACATAAAATTCAATCTAAAACCACTCTTAAATTTCACAATAACCGAATCAGTATTGTTCTTCATCTTCAAATTCATTGATTAATTAAGAGACTAATAATTAATTGAATTAGAAGAAACTAAATCACTAAGAGATTAGGGTTTAGTAAATTAGGATTCATTGTGAATTGAATTGCTTGCATTGGAAAAAAGTGGATAATTGAATTAGGGTTTTGTTGGGTGAACATCTCTAAATCCTTGGCTTGTCCTCGTTATTATTGTCATTCTCATCATTGTTTGCTTGCTACCCAATTTTACAATTGTGATAATTGTGTTGATTTTTGTGATTTTGCATGATTTTAAGAGATTATATTTGATTAGATTTGATTTAGATTCATCACCTCTTTGATTATTCATTTGTCTAATTAAAGAATCCAATTATTCATTATTGCTTAGTTCATTAATCTCAGTGGGAACGATAATCTACTCACTTTTTATTACTTGATACGATCTGGTGCACTTGCCGGTGGAGAGTCCGAAACTCCGCAAGGATTTCGGACATCAATTATGCAGCAAGATACTAGTGTTAGTGGTATATGTGGTATATGGAAGAAAATGTGTTTGTTATATAAATACATCACCGTCATAACTCACACAAAGTATTTCACTATATTAAAGTAATTATGTTACATGAGAATGTGAATACATTTAGGCCAAGTAGGAGAACGTTTGAAGTTTATTTATTATAAACTTATATTGTGGCCTAAATATAGTTATAAATTTATTATTAATGATTTAATCTCAACCGTTGATGCTAATGCTTAATAGACACATTAGATTTAAGTAATTAACACAAATAAAGATAGTCATCTCGCTTGCTATAAGACACGACATTGCAGGTTTACTAAACGAGTAAAAACTATCATCATCATGAACATTTGAATAAAGGGAAAGGGAGAAAAGCCAATCTTGAAGTCAGACTTCTAGTTTAGCTCAAGTTCAATACCTAAATTCAACCCCGTCATAATATAGTTAACTATGGCAGTCAATCCATGTATGAAAATTACAAGTTTTCAAAATCCTATTTAATGCTTCCACTTAAGTTTAGTTCCTACAATATATTGAATTTTTATTTATGTTTTATCTAAGGATGTGAGCAAAAAAATCGTTATGATCTAGACAAGATTCTTTTTGAGAAGAAACAATTCCAAAAGAGGCATGCCTATAACATTAAATGGAGCAACATCCAAAAGTCAAAAACACATCGAGATTTGGGTGTAGGAGACTTGGTTGGCAATAAAAAACGCTAATGGTAGTGGAGATACTCGGACAAAGGAGAAGCACTTTGGAAAAAAGTGGTTGATGCATGCTATGATGTTGAAGAGAACACTTCAGTGGAGGCTCACAAGAGTAACATGAGTAATGGCCCATGGAGCTAGGGACATCATTAGATTATCCTGTGAGAATAATCTGTACCAAAAAATTGCGCAAGAAGGATCACGACCATGTCTAGGAGATGGGAAATCAATAAAGTTTTGGGAAGATAGTTGGCTTGGAGATAAAGTGTTGTTAGAAAAATTTCCTAGGCTGTTTATGAACTCTTTAAAAAAAATTATATCATGGATGAGTGAATATTGGGTTTCACAATCTTGGGTCTGGGACTTAAAATGGAGACGTGAGTGTTTTGAGTATGAGAGAAGAGTTTTAGTTGAATTGCAAAATATGTTGGGATTTGTTTATTTGTTTACAAGTATTAAGGACTTGCTCGTGTGGTGCTTTAGCTCAGATGGACCCTATTCAACAAAATCATTTCTTGATATCGTGTTTGGGTGAACTGTGGGGCTGCCAAGTGAAAAGAATATATATGACAGTGTTTGGAATGATTGAGTCACACCAAGATATGAGCTACAGGCTTGGTTCGCAAGAAAAAGGAGGTTATCAACAAAACACAAGCTTTTGAGGCGGAACATCATTCAGCAAGGGGATGAGAAATGTGTGCTCTACGAACTAGAAGATGAATCAAACTCCCATATCTTCGTACATTGCATCTTTGCTTATGAATTTTGGAATAAATGTATCAATGGGGAGAAAGTGAAATAAATGTATCAATTGTTACAAGCAGCCAAGAAATAATGAAAACAATGATTAATAATTGGGGAAGGAAGGAAAAGAAAAACCGAACTCATGTGTAATACAGGGCACAACACATGATTAAAAAAGAATGGATATGGTGGAACTGTATAATGTATTTCCCGGAAAGAAAATGATTTGCTATTGACGGTTATTTGACAGGTAAATTAGATGTGTCTTGCATGATTGATGACTTTACTCAAGAGGAACCAATGTTGATAGGTATGCAAGATTCGGTGCAATTCATATTGGAGGAGGCAAACCTAACATATGATGAAATTTTGATGGTATGCTACAATAAAGAGATAGTGGAATGGGTGAATGGTAATAAACAGGTGTCATGGGACAAAAGGTTCCTTAAAAATAAAACGCTAAACCTTGCTAACATTTTTGAGAATTTTGAAGTGGAGTTTGTGTATAAACAAGGGTACAGGATCCACAAGCAATGAGGACAATTTGCTAACAATGAAGTAGATAGATGGTGCAAATGGTTCACATAATACAGGAACAACGCAAGTGGAGATAGAAACTGCCCAAGTTCAATGTGTTTCTCTTCTGTTATTCAACTAAAAAAATTACACAATTTAAAATAATTTTTGTGTTATACAGCTAAATATTTGTACTTTCTAACTAAAATTTATGTAGTTTTTAACAAAATAATTTTTGAATAAAAGAATAAAAGACACATAATTCGTTGGCGTTAGTTAATTGGGAACACTATGGCCTATCTGGTTACCATTATTTCTTCCTTTTTTTTAGGGACTCATCCATTATTTCTTCTTGTTTCCGCATAGCCAATTCCATTCCAATCCAATCCACGATATAATCCACCGCATCCACTCTCGCTTAGTAATACTGTGATCAATGTCTGTAATTACTAATTTGAGAGATGTTGTTGCACACTTCACTTTGCGAAAAAATATCATATTGGTGAGTGGGTACGAAGAACAGAGTAGATAGATTTCATGTGGTATGATCATTTTGTTTTTGTCTTATTAATATCGCAAATTTTGGTTTTAACCTTGATTCGGGTGCCGTTTGTGAAAAGAAATTAAGTTAAGAGAGATTAGAAAAAAATTAAGGATAAGTAAATTTATAAGAAAAACATTTCTATTATAGACAAAATAAGAAATACAATGGTGTTACAGTTCGGATTCTTGAGGCTGAATTAGAAGATGCTGTTGATCAAGAAGAGCGGTTTTGGAAAGAAAAATCAAGAATTCAATGGTTGAACTGGGGGGGATCGAAATACTCGAGTTTTTCATTCTAAGTTTCAATCTAGAAACCGGAGGAATAATATTGAGTTCTTGGAGGATGAGGATGGAAATGTGAGATCGGATACCGAAGGGATAGCAACTACGGGTTAACGTTATTTTGAGAAGTTGTTTGTCTCTGTGAATCCTAATGATCCTAGTGACTTAATTCAGAATATTCCATCTAAGATATCTGAAGATACCAACCGAGAGCTGGTCAAGCCTATTTCAGAGAGAGAAATTAAGAATGCCTTGTTTTCTATCAATCCTTTTGCAGCCCTGGGAGAGGATGGTTTCACAGCGAAGTTCTTTCAGTTTTATTGGGGAATTGTACAGAGAGATGTTACTAGTGCGGTCAAGAGCTTCTTTGCTGGAGGTAAACTACTTAAAGCTTTTAATCACAATAATATATGTTTAATTCCCAAAATTCCACATGCTACTTCTATGAAGCATATCCGTCCAATTAGCTTAAGTAGTGTGTTTTATAAGATCATATCTAAGATTCTTGTTCATCGGATGCAACAAGTGATGAACCGTATAATTAATGACAATCAGAGTGCCTTCATTAAAGGAAGATTAATTAGTGATAACATTCTAATTGCTCATGAGTTCATGCATTTTCTTAAGAACAAACAGAGTGGTGGTTTTGAATTGGCTTTGAAGTTAGATATGACTAAAGCCTACGACAGGGTGGAATGGAATTTTGTTTAGGCTATGATGCGGAAGTTGGGTTTTTGTGAACAATGGCTGAATTGGATCCAGGAATGTGTGAAGACAGTCTCGTATTCTGTTACTGTGGTGGGACAACCTCATGGTTTCTTTAAATCATGTAGAGGGTTGCGTCAAGGCAACCCTTTATCACCCTATCTTTTTCTGATTTGCGCAGAGGGTTTATCCCATCTCCTTCAAAGGGGAGAACATGAGCTGGTATTCTCTGGTTTGAGACTTAATCTTAGATGTCCGTGGATCAATCACCTATTCTTTGTAGACGACTCAATTTTATTTAGTAGAGCTACTGAGGAAGATTATCGGGGTATTCTTAATACTCTACGAGCTTATGAGGAGATTAGTGGTCAAATGGTGAATCTTGACAAATCTTCAGTATTTTTTAGCAAGAACACCCCTATTCATGTGAGAGAGCACCTAGCATCAGTTCTACAAGTCCCTCATGTTGGAAACCAAGACAAGTATTTGGGTTTACCTTTGGTAGTTTAGAGATCAAAGACAGCTACTTTTCAGTATATAAAAGACAAGGTGAATCAGAAACTGCAACATTGGAAGCGTTCTTTACTTTCTACTAGTGGGAGGGAAGTTTTAATTAAAGCAGTAGGGACTGTGGTTCCGGTATATACTTTAAGTTGTTTCAAACTTCCTGGCGCATTATTAGAAGACATCCAAAAGGTCATGATGCAGTTTTGGTGGGGTTAGAGAGGTAATGAAAGGAGGATGCAGTGGCTTGGGTGAAAAATTTCTTGTCGATCAAAACAACATGGAGGCTTGGATTTTAAAGATTTGAGAGCCTTCAACCTTTCTATGTTAGCCAAGCAAGATGGAGAATGATTACTCGTGCTTATTCTTTAGTTAACAAAGTTTATAAAACTAGATATTTTAAATTCTCCAATTTTCTGAATGCAGAAATTGGCTATAATCCCTCATGGGGTTGGAGGAGTGTCTTAGAAGGGAGGAAAATTCTAGAAAAGGTTATTTTCTGGACAGTGGGTAGAGGCAACCAAATAAAGATAGTAGAAGACAATTGGTTGTAGCAATATTTGCCTAGTGAAGTCACTTTTCTTCCTAATTTGACTAATGCACCTACCTATGTTTCTGAATTAATACTACCAAATGTTCACTAGGACCATCAAAAAATCAGAAGTATATTCAATCCAGCTAGTGCTCAAGGAATTTTAGACACTCACATACATGCAAGAGGAGATGATCGACTTACTTGGAGCAAAGAGAAGTTAGGTTTTTACACTATAGCTTCTGCCTTCTGGTTATGAGGTTTCTTTTCAATTTTATCACCCACCGCCAGAGTTTCTTCCCGAACGATGTAGAACGAAGAAGTTATGGAATGAACTATGGAATCTGCATAATCTTCCGAAAGTTAGGAATTTTCTATGGAAAATGCTTCATGAAGGTCTACCAGTTAAAGCTAAGCTACATGCCAGAATCATGAGTGTGAACCCTACCTACCCAATTTGTGAGAGTGCAGAGGAATCTGTCTTCCATTGTTTCTGGGGTTGCGAATTTGCAATTGAAGCTTGGAGAATCGCCGGATTCCCTATTCCAAACCAAGACCAAGATCCATGGAAGTGGTGGTTACATTTAATGGAGTTGATGAGTACTGGCGCTAATGGAAGAAGAAAGAAAACTCTAGCAGCGAACCTTACTTGGAATATATGGAAAACATGCAATGAAGCTATCTTTGAGAATCGCCGGAAATCACCATTGGAGATAGCTGAAGGAGCTCGAACGATGATAGAGGAACGCTGCAGCTTTCTCTAAACTTTATGTCCTCTTATCTTTTCTTTTTCTTTTCCCTTTGTTGTTATTACTTCTATTGGCTTTGTCCACGGTAACTAGGAGTGCACATGGGCTGGGCCGGGCCGGGCCAGGTTTGACGAGACCTGATGCGTATGCATCTTAGGTTGTTTTTAGTCTCAATTTCTCTTCATAATCATGTTATTCTTTGTGAATTATGCTTATTAATTGATCAATCAAACAAACTTGATGTTCTTTGAGCTGTGTTTGTGTTTTATAGAAATTCACTAAGAGTTTTAGGTGATAGAAGACCATTTGAAGAGAGATTGAAGCAAAGAAGATGAAGAAAAGTCCAAGAGCCCCACGTTATACGCCAATCACTCACGTATAACGTGAGGAATTGAAGAAAATCACAGAGACTACACGTTATACGTGAAACACTCACGTATAACGTGAACCAATGCCAAAAATTACAGAGAGCCCACGTTATACGTGAGCTCCCCCACGTATAACGTGGGCAAATTAGGCCTTCCACGTGAAATCCAACAGAGGCTCCACGTTAT
>JASCZI010182162.1:2313-23597 GCA_036250425.1 Stylosanthes scabra
GATAATAATAGATTACATGGTAACCGTTAAAAGAACGGACGATATAGGGTGCTAGTAATACCTTCCCTATTCGTAATCAACCCCCGAACCTAAACTCTGGTATTGCAGACTTTTCTCATTTTTGGCATCCAATTAGCCATTCCATTTTTATGGAAAAATTGATTGGTAGCGACTCCGAATATCAAAATACAATCCCTTCGAATACGAGGAATATCATCCCATCTCTCAGACGCCTATGGGTTGCGCCGTCCAGCGCGGGGACGTTGCGACATACATTAATTGAGTCAAGAGATGCTATTTTTCTAGAAGATAGATTTAATACAACTATAAAACCCAAAAATAAAAATCATTTAGAAATAGAAGATCGTGTAGAAAATAAAACTCATGAAAATACATTAGAAAATTATGAACTTAGAAAAAGTAAGAGAGTTAGGAAAGCAAAGAATTATGAACCAGACTTCTTTATGTTTCTTGTGAAATGCGCAAGGGAGTCAATAGATAGCACTGCACCTATATGCCTTCATATGGAAGGTGATCTTCAGACCTATGAAGAAGCAATAAGGTCTTGAGATTCCGCTTTTTGGAAGGAAGCAATACAATATGAAATGGACTCAATAATGGGGAATAATACATGGAAATTAGTAAATCTCCCTCCTAGGTAAAAGGCCATTGGTTCTAAATGGAGTTTCAAAAAGAAAATGAAAGTAGATGGAACTATTGATAAGTTCAAAACACGGTTAGTTGCTAAAGAATTTGCACAAAAAGAAAGAATTGATTATTTTGATACATATGCACTAGTAGCAAGAATTGCTACAATCAGAGTGCTTATAGCACTTGCTTCCATTTTTAATTTTTTAATTCATTAAATGGATGTTAAAACAACATTTTTGAATGGTGAATTAGAAGAAGTGTATATGAAGCAACCTGAAGGGTTCATAGTTCCTGGTCAAAAAAATAAAGTGTGCAAATTAATTAAGTCTTTATATGGACTAAAATAGGCTCCTAAGCAATGGCATAAAATGTTTGATCAAATTGTTCTTGCTAATGGATATCAAATTAATGATTCTGATAAATGTGTGTATACTAAATTTAATAGTGATAGAGGTGTTATGATTTGTTTGTATGTTAATGATATGCTTATTTTTTATACTGATCTAGAAGAAGTAGAGAAAACTAAACTTTTTTTGTCCAATAATTTTGATATGAAAGATATGGGAGTTGCTGATGTAATTTTAGGTATTAAAATTGTTAGATATGGTAATAATTTGGGATGATCACAATCTCATTATATAGAAAAAATATTGAAAAGATTTGATGAATTTGAACGGTATTCAGTAAGTACTCCATTTGATCTAAGTAGTGTTAAATTAGTACCTAACACATGTTCTTCTGTTTCACAAGCTAAGTATGCAAAAATAATTGGATGTTTAATGTATGCTATGACTTGTACTAGACCAGATTTAGCATATGTTGTAGGTCGCTTAAGTCAGTATACAAGCAATCTAAGTAAAGACCATTGACATGATTTACGTAGAATATTAAAATATTTAAAAGGAACATTAAACTATATTTTGTTGTATAGTGGTGAGCCTTCTGTACTAGAAGGATACACAGATGCCAGTTGAGTAACATATACGGAAGATCTTGCATCAACAAGTGGCAGGATATTTACCCTTGGTGGGGGTGCTGTTTTTTGGGGTAAAAAAAACAAACTTGTATAACAGACTCCACCATGGCTGCAGAATTTGTTGCTTTGTCAAAATCAAAGAAGCAAAATGGCTTAAAAATTTATTACATGAAATTTCTGTTTGGCAAAAGCCAATGGCACCAATTTCTATACATTGTGATAGCCAAGCAACATTATCAAAGACTTATAATCAAGTTTATAATGAAAAGTCTAGAAATATTGGAGTAAGACATAGTTATGTTAAATATCTTATTGCCAACAGAGTTATCTCTATAAATTATATAAGATCAGAGCAAAATATTGCAGATCCTTTGAAGAATTGACTGACAAGCGATTTGGTATTTCAAACATAAAAAAGGATGGGATTTAAAGCCCATAAATATTAACTAGTTACAAATAGTGGAAACCCATTTCACACTTGAGTAACATCAAGTCTTGAGTTCAATGTGGTAAAGTACATTGTCAGAATAACTACAAGTACGTAAATAATTTTTATTCATCCCAAAGAAAATGTACTTGGAACCATAATGATATAAGGGAACAAGTTGAGCTTTGCTCCAAATAGACCTATAACAAGTATTTATTTGGTGGAATGTTTAATTATGGGACACTTCTAATAGAATCTACCTATATGAGTATGAACTGTGGCCGGTTCTTAGAGTTAAGGGCTTACTCTAAAATACTCATGAAAATGATATGAGACATAAGGCCATGTTCTTATACTAAACATGTCATATAAAAATTACATCCAATGATACCGAGATTTTATGTGTGATTAGTGCACACTTGTTCATATGGGTTAAATGGTTCAAAACTTGTCTACCACGTTAATTCGGATGAGTGAATACCACCGATTACTAGGCAAAGGTTTAACGAGATACCTTTTGTTGAAACCATAAGATTTCCAGGGTGATAGGAATAGAAAGAAATTTTGAAAATGGTGGGGGATTGTGAGAAAAATTTTCAAAATATGAAAAGGTACATGCAAAGGTTGCATCTTTTTGTAACGTTGTAACTCTTTATCAAAGAGTTGTATCTCATTAAAGGGATGTGATGAAGAGTTATATCTTCTCAAATGGACGTGTTTGTTCATGCATGAAATAGTACGTAAACCATTGCCTATAAATAGAATGCCAAATTGGCAGAACTAAAAATATACAACAACCCATCCTCACATTTCTACCTCTTCCATCTCAGTTCTTTCTTTATGGGCAGAGGAAAGGATAGAGAATCTTATCCTGTAAAATATCATTGGTGTAAGGCCTGACTGTGTGAGTGCAAAAACAAGTCAAGTGTTCTTCATTGTATCCTATGGAAAATTTGCCAGTAACCCATTTTGCACACCATTGTTGGAGTGGTGGGGGGCGAATTAAGCCTAAAGGAAAGTATGTGTAACACACAGCTTGAAGATTGCGCAATATCATTATATGTTCCTTTCATTGCAGATTCTCCTCCATCAATCCCAAGTACTCCTTATACTCACACAAAACGCGTTATATCAAATATTCAAATCTCATTTTGTGCATGTAACAATTTATTGGTCAACGACAAATCTTTAAATAAAATTTTGATCCGCGACAGATTAGTCATTGACCTGTCAGAATGAGGAATACCGTGGGAAACAAGAAAGATATTTTATACCACATATATAGAAAGAGGAAAAAGGAAAGTGATGATAAAAGAAGGGGAGAAAAAAGATAGTCATGATAAGAGAGATGGAGATAAAAAGAGGGTGACAACAATAAGTGAGTGAAAAGATTAGGTATTTTGGGTTTTTTTAGGTTAAAAGATATTATAAAATTATAAATATAGGTTATAAGGATCAAAATTATTTATTGGTAACCATCCTGAATGTGAAATTATAGACAAGGTGAGTTCTACCAAATCCTCTAAAGAATAACTATACGTGGCCAATAAAACCATTATCAATAGTAATCAATAATGAGAAACATTGGAGAAGGAAGGAAAGAGAGAATCGAAGTAGCGGGAGAAGAGAAACAAAGGTACATAGTGCCACCATTTCTTCTTTTTATTCTCTCTTCCATCGCCGCCGTTGGTCACAAACGGCTCTGGCGTAGCAATTGGCAGTCTCGCGCCTGCACTATTTGCGTCACTACACGCATCCAAGCAACGTCGCAATCGGCGATAGAGCAACGGAAAAAGGCCACGAAGAAGGAGCAGCGACGACGAGAGGAGTTGTTGTCGGGTCCGCTGTCGTCGCAAGTAAGTTGCTCTTCTCTCTGCTCTGATTCTCAACAACCACAGCTTCCTCTTTCCTCCTTGCTCCTTCATCCTAGATCTAGTTCTTGATGTGAAGCCTCGACAGCTGCGGCAGCGCGGCACCGATTTGCAATTTGGCATGTGACGGCCATTGGTATATACACTAGATTGGTTCTGTCTTCAATAATTTTGGATTTGGATGGTCGGTTTTATTTGTGTGGATGATTTGATTTTCAATTTTGGAAGATCTATTTTTTTTTTTAGATAATTTATTTTTCAATTTTGAATGATCACTTTTTATTGGCTAATATTGGGTTGGTTACCTAGCAGTGCTCCTTTCTAAAACTTCCCCTTTATGACATGTCTTATTATTATTATATAGAATAGGTTGGTTATATAGTTAACTTTAACCCTTAATTTAACCCAAATTATGTTAACTTAATCAATTAATCCTGGTATAATTTTTTTTTCAAATTAAAAATTAAAAAAGTAAAATTTCCATTTTCTAATTAAGAATTAGAAATTAGATATTTGCTTTAATTTAACCAAATTTTGTTAACCTAACGGCAATTAATCATGGTATAATTTTTTTCAAATTAAAAATTGAAGCCAATTTTCTAATTAAAAATTAAAAATTAGAAAGAAAATCTAATATTTGTATTCAAACACAAGGGGCTATGAATTATTGAATTGTGAAATTTGAGTGAGCAAGTATTCACTTTTTCACTTAAATCCATCATTCTTAAGAGGTAGAAGAGAAGATTCAAACTACAGGAAATCATAATAAGAATAAGAAGGAAAATGAAGTTGAAGACTGTGGAAGAAGAGGAGCAAAAGTGATGGTGGAGTGTAGTGAAGTGAGTGAACAATGAGAAGATAACAAAAAATAAGAGAAACTCTCACGGATCGCAACGCAGCATTGTGGAGGGAGCAATTTTTTAATTTTTAATTAGAAAATGTGATTTCAAATTTTTTAATTTGAGAAAAAATTATACCATGATTAATTAACTTGGGTTAAATTAAGGGTGAATGTTAATTATATTACCAACTTATTTCATCAAATAATAATAAGACATGTCATAAGCGCCCAGCCGTAATTTATCCTCTAATTTAGAGAGAATTGCATAGAATTCACCTATAAATTAGTGTATGGTATTTTTTTCGATTTGTTACCACTCATGCGAGCTCTGTCCAAGGATATGCTGCTTTTTTTCATAGAGTTTTCATGCTCTTTTTGCTTCTTCTAATTCCTCAATGTCTTCGCTAAATAATAAGGACAACCACTCCTCACTTTCTTTCTCTATAGCTCATTAGGGCATAGGGTCTCAACCTCATACCTATAAGTAGCTTTGAGAAAGTCCTCATGTCTATGAATGTGGCCATTTGCAGTGCATGGTCCAAATCCATGGGGATTAACTCCTTCGCACTCAGCCCATTATACACTACCTTATCCTTTTTCCTAGCAAATATGTGGCTCATTTGGCATACTTGGGCTTAAAAAATCATGGGTCCCAACTTCCTGTTTCAGCCCAATCCCACACCATAGAGCCCTCCCACCTTTGGGCGCATGTTCAACATGCATTCCTTAAATGTCTTACTCTTCATTGCGCACGCTTATCTTAATCATACCAAACAAACAGTCCAATTTCCTATTAATTACGTTGTTAATTATAGGATCCTCTACCACAACTTCTTCTTTTTCCCCTAAGAGGGACTCTTCCACTACCGAAACCGAATTTAAATTTTCCTCCGGACGATTGACCTTGTTGGTCTCTTTGTTTCTTTCCATAATCTAACTAGTTATTTCTTCTGGGCAATCCTAATTTGATGTCCACATTGGGTGCGCTTGCGGATTATAAATTTTGCCCCCAAACCCTTTAACTTGGATCTCTACCTCCCTATTTACAATCTTTATTATGATCCATTCATTAATTAACTCCCATTGATAAATGTCCATAAAACGTTTTGCAACATTGAGTGGACTTTTCATTTCTGTGACATCATCTTACATGAGTAGCCTAATAAAATAATGATTGCAGAATATAACTGTTCATTGCCGCTTCCTTAAACTCCCCATTTTCCAGAGTTATGAGGCATTTGTGGGATCCTAAATCTCTATATTCTAATCTTCCCATACCGGTCCATTCTTCCGTCAAAGCTTGCATCAAGTTTCTAAAGACAATCAGGTTAATTCAATCACCAACTTCTTGCAGGAAGCTCCTCTCGAGTCTTAAAGACGTCAACTTCGATAATCTTTCTTGTTAAGCTATGAACTAGCTCCTTTTTAGTCGTCTTCGTTCTCGGCTCTCAACCCCCTTTTCACATCCCTCTATTCCCTTTTAGTCTCCATACTTTTAGGTCTATCTCTTTTAATACCTGCTACCCTTTGCTTTGTCGTCTTTCCCTTCTTCCATCATACCTGTTTTGTCTTTCACCCCGTCTCTTAAATTTTGACATGAAGTTTTCCAACATTCTCCCTCCCCATGAACGCCATTCATCCTTCTAATAGCCTTTTCTGCTTCTCCACAATTTTTAAATCTGACATGAGATATCAATAAAGATGGTCACATCTGACTTAGCAGTATTTCTAGAACAACATATTAAATGTATAGAAAAATCAAGTAACAAATCAATAATCCAAATAGAAATAGGCATAGGAACAAGATTAACATAATTAATCCACTTCCTAGCCATGTCGTGTTATACAAAAATGAACAATAAGTCATGCTTAATAATTATCGTGACAACAAAAGTCTCACGAACAACCATTAGACCTCGTCATCTCTATTCCATCTTTTTCAACACCAATTTTAGTATAAAAACCTTCCGCCTGCAATCAAAGGTAAGGTGTTATCTTTTTACTAGCTTCACTAGCAACATAATTATTATCTAGATTAAGGAAACACTCCATTTTTTATCCATTTTCATCTCCATTCATAATTATGAATAGATACAGGTGGGGAAAGAATTCCAGTCAGATAGGCTCAGGGACTCGAGGAGGGATTCCCACTCTATTGATGTTGAATTCCCAAATATGTGAATTACCTTGGTTATCTTTAAGGATTTTAGTCCTAGCTAACATGGTTTTTAGTCATTTCACATGTGCATACATACATATGTTTATCTATGTAACCCTAATTTTATAATTTTTTTCCCTCAACCGCCCTCCCTCTCAAAGTTACTCACTCACTCCAACACCCAATCACCCCTTTCTTGCCTTTGCTTGATTGCTTCCCAAAACTACATCTACGTTAGTGCCACTGATTGCTCCCCATCTTCCTCCTCCATGGTTTTCTACTATGTCATTATCGACTTTGACATGACTCTACTCCTTTGATCAGTGCTTCGTTGTGTCACTGATTGTGCCACATTGTTGCTCTCCTTCACCATTTGTTGAATCGTTGTGTCAATGCTCCACTCAACGATTCTTTGAATTCATCGTCTCTACTTCTATGCGTCTCAACCTCAATTTGTCGTGTTCGCAATGGATTAGCTTCCCTTTACCATTATCTTCTTATGGGGAAGGTGGATCCCGTGGGGACTGGGAAGGGATGGAGAATGGAGATGGTGTTTAATATTCCCCTGCAATGAGGACTGGGGTGGGGACGAGGAGTAATAATCACTTCTGTTTTTTTGTCATTTTCTTTTTGTATAAACTATAAACTAAAAATTTAACCCATTTTTTCAGTATAGCCAACAAGTACCGGCCCAACTTCAACCCACAAAAAAAATGGACTAAACAAACGGAGATGAACCTTTTGTGCTTGAATATATAACCTAACTCGTCATAACAGAAAATTCTTAGCCAACCCAAATGAACTCATTTTGCCTCCCCTAGGCAGTGGCAGGGCAAGTGGGCAACAGTCCCAGTATTTTCTTTTCAATTGGTTTCCATTTCGCCTCGCCGGACATCATAAGACGTTTCCTTTTACAATTGTTTCATCAACAAAGCATTCGTTGCAGTGCTGAGTAAGTGAGGCGTTTGAAAACAGTAACATCATTACAATTACATGCCACCATTAGAAAAACAACCCCAAAACGTTCACTCTATATACTTGATGAAATTGAAAAACCTCAAGCTCTCTGCCAATGAATGAAAAACAATCCCTCGAGGTTTCAATGCGAAATGCACAAAGTCCAAATAAAAATAACTCTATGACTCACCAACATGATACTTTGAAAACAACCCTTAAGTAATGGCTTAAAAATCAAACATTTAAGTATTTTAATTATCTTCAGTTCCTGAAAAACACAAGACCACACACCCCACCAAAGAAAAGCTTAGCAAAGTAAAACCACCAATGCCATAGTTATTGTCAATGCAATCAACAAATTACACTTAGAATTGTTACAATAATTCAAATCATAAGGGGCTAGCTAATTCTAAAAATTGATACAGAAAACAAAACCATAACCACCACTATCTAATCTTCTCTTGCAATTTCCTTGTCCTATCTCTGTAGAGCTCAACCCAGAGATTCCAAATCCACAAGATGCTAACAGCAATTGCCATCAAAACAACCACAACCCAAGAAACCCAAATCCACCTCGGAACCAAACCGTCACCGCGCCCACTCGCATAGAACACAACCATCTCATAAACAAAGTAAGGTCCCGCGAAACCCCTCACCACCGAATACAAAACGTAGAACGGCGGCGAAAGCGCGTCGTACACCTTCGCTGCGAAGGGATCCTCCTTCCGACGCAAGCCGGAGAGTGTCCAGGCGTTCTGGCACGCGCTGGTGACCTCGGCGAGGAGAAGCAGGAAGAGCACAGCAAAGGCGCCGTGGGAAACCACGTGGCGACACGTGGCGATGACGAATAATGTGGCGAGGTGGTGAGCGATGAAGAGAACGTCGGTTGGGGAAAAGACGAGGTAGTGGAGGAGATCGGTGAGGAAGTAGGCGATGCTGTAGTCGAGGACGAGCTTCTGGAAGGAGGTGTTTGCGGCGGCGAAGCCACGGTTGGGGTCGGAGAGGATGGCGGCGGAGGAGAGAAGTGCGGCGGGGGTGCCGTGGAAGAACGATATCAGGCAGCTGGATGCTTCGGGTCGGATCTTAGGGCTCCAATTGCGGAAAATTACGAAATAGCCACTGAGATAGATGGCGACGAACATTAAAAAGAATGGAAGAACCGCATAGGATTCAAACCCTAGGGTTATTGCCATTGTTGCTAGAAATATTTGGTTGCTCTGCAAGAATGAAATTAAAGTAATAACAGAGAATTTTTTGTTTTAATTAAATTGGAATATTCCGAGGGTCTTATTCTGATTCTTTCGAGTGATTTAGGAGGGTATGGTGCGTGCAAGATATTTTTGGCTGCTTAAATAGACCAAGAAAGGGAGTGAAGTGGTGGCGTTGGTTTGGGGAAGAGGGGAAAATAATTGCATAATGGTGAGGTTTGGGATTGAGTATGGAGAAGGAGAAAAGAAGAAAGAGAATGTGAATTGGTGGGAACTGGGAAGGGAAGTTGGAAAAATCGAGAATCGATGTATCCAGAGCTAACAAGATCAGGTTTGAAACAAAGGGGAAGATGACTAAGGAGTGTGCCACTGGGTTTCTGTTTCTTCTTGGGCTCTATGTCTACCAAATTGATTCTCAAATAATGAGATTGACACTTAAGATGTAATCAAGAAGATTTTTTTCTTTCAAAGAACCAAAACTTAAATTCACAGTATTTACAAGCGGCGAAAATTTTTTTAAGCCTTGTAGACTTCCGTACACAAATTTTTAGCATGAAAAAATAAATAATAGCACAAAAATTTTATTTTTCTTTTAAAACTTAAAAGTGTTCTAATTTTTTTTAACAACTATATTAAATTTAGGCATTTTCTTACGAAAATAAGATAAATTAACTTTCATTATATAACATGATAACTTAATTTTGAATATATAAGTTACGGATGATAACTCATATAAAATTTGGATGATAATTTATTTATTGACTTCCTAATGACTCCCTAACATTGGTTCCATAGCATTATACTATGATAAAATTATTTGTGTATTTGTTTAATAGTATAAGATAAATCCTTTATTTTATATACAAGAAAAACATTGATATTGAAGACGCACCAAAAAAAAAAAAACATTCATATTGCATTTATTGCACCTGCATTATAAAATTACCATTAATACAATTCATATAGAATTCCATTATCATGCATATTTATGGGGATTTTTTTTTAATAAATAAAAAAATTTCATATTTACCATTATAGAGATGGTGTGGGGAAATTATAATTTTAGGCACACCTTACTAATTCCGGGCTCTGCAGTCCCGGATTTGGTTATATACTATTTTCGGACTCTGCAGTCCCGAAAATGGACCATTTATTTTTTTAAAATCAATTCCAGGACTGCAGAGCCCGAAAATGGTGTAAATCGGATTCTGGGTCTGCAGAATCCGGAATTGGACCCGGAATTGAAAAATATCACAGAAACAAATAAAACAAAGGTGAAAATTACAACTAAACAAGAAAAATACAACTAAAACAAACGAAAATACTCATGATCCTCAACATGAAAATTTCAAATAAAACGAAGCTGAAAAATACAACAGAAACAAACAACTACTTATGAAAACTACTCATCCTCAGGGTGTGGGGCAGTAGGGCAACCATTCCGGGTATGACCCATCTGTCTGCATAGTCTGCATCTCTTCTCCTGGCGCTCAACCAAGTCCATCTCATTCCGTATTATTGTGGACATGGGACGCCCCTTGCGCTTGCGGCGCATAACTGGGTTTGGCTTAATTGTCGATCCATGCCAGACCGGCCACATACGCTGATCCGGGATAGGCGGGAAGTCCGTTGCATAAACACCGAACACAGCCTCCATCCCAAACATAGGATCAACATAAGCACGCCACTCTATCACAACGGCGACACATGCCGCGATCACATGCCTGCATGGAAAATGAAGCTGCTGAAATTTGCCACAGTCGCAGGTTCTCTGCTACAAATACACTCAGTATTGATTCTGCCTGGAGTGTGGAATTGGCAAAACCTCCTCAACCACGAATACGGCGCCTCTACGGTCACAGCTGAGCACCCGCATCTTGGGCAATTCACTCTTGCTCTTCTCAATCTCTGAAAGCAGATATTGACTTCAAATACTCCCTGCCACAACTTGAGCCTGTTCTTCTTGCCCCTTCTTGATCCAAAGTTGCTGCAGTCGCTCATAGGTGGCGCGCACTATTGCCGAAATAGAAAGAAACATTGTACCCTTCAGAACGGCGTTGATGCACTCCGAAAGGTTTGTCATCATGTGTCCCCACCGACGCCCCTCATCGCAGTGCTGTAGCCACAAACTGTTTGTGAACCGGGGCACCCAATCCTTCATCTCAGGTCTCGGCTTCTCTAACTAGATCATGTAATCCATGAACTCAAGCTCTATGGATGCATATGCAGCTTTAATCACCAACCTCTTCCCTGCTTTGGAATTGAATTTACTCATGAAGTTACTTGCTAGATGACGCACGCAAATAGCGTGATATGCGCTTGGGGGATGCCACCCACTATCATCTTCCTGTAGTGCGGCCCGGATCGCATGCGATCTATCGGATATAAGCAGAACACCTTCTTTCCTGATCACATGTGTCCTCAGATTCTTCAAGAAGAACGACCATGAGTCGGTTGATTCTGACTCAACAATAGCAAATGCCGCCGGAAATATATTGTTGTTTCCATCCTAAACCACAGCCATCAGAAGTACCCCCATTTCTCTCATACAGATGAGTGCCATCCACAGACACAAACGACTTACAATGATTTACACCCTCGATGCACGGTGGGAAAGTCCAGAACACTTTGTCGAACTGGAAACTCTCCTGCTCCAACAAATCGCCCTGGTAGTAAGGACCAACCTTCAAATCCACAACTGTTCCCTGACAGAAATACTGCAACGCAGGCATAAGCCTAGGCAGGATGGCATAAGATTCTTCCCAGTCCCTGTATAGCTTCGCTATTGCCTTTTGCTTTGCCATCCATACCTTCCGATACGAAGGCATAAAGGAGTAACTCTGTTGTACGGCGGCTTGCAAGACCGATATGCGAATGGACGGATTAGACTTAATCATCGACAGGATCACATTGCAAATCAATCTACCTTCAAGCTGCACATGGTCAGAGGACATGGACGGTGCCAAACAATCATGTGGTCCACCAAACCTCCGCACCTCCCTGTTCAATGCAAATTACCGATTGATGTTGCTAACACGTTTGAAATTGAGATAAAGGCAGTTTAACAGGGTGATTATAAATAACGTGCTACATACCAGTATCCAAGATTTGTCCGCAGGGCCACTTGAATGGACCATGGGCATCCCGCACCATATTGCTTGCATTGGCAAACGTACTTGTACGGATCTGACTCCACCACTCTGTACTCAGATGCCCTCCTTATACTATAATTCTTCACAGCCATCTGCACAGCCTCTCGAGTGCTGAAATGATGTCCGACCCTGAACTCTTCTCTGCCGTCTACATCATAATCGTCACCGCCCCCGCCAAATCCTTCCATAGGCTCTTCTCCCATATCATGTAGGTGTAACGTGTGGAAAATGACTACTCACAGATGACAGATAAGGAATTGGGGCCGGTGTTGGGAGCAAAGAATCCCGTCTGCACTGAGACTCCGCCACAAACTCTGTACCATCCGAACTTTCACTACTAACGTCTTTATCACCAACGAAATCCTCATCCGAGTCCTCGTCGGAGTTCAATTCCAACTGCATAGCCGCACCTGGTGCAGCGAAGTGAATGGGCGAGCAAGGTATCACATCGGCAGGACCTCCAGCCGAGCTTGATGGACCTCCAACATCAGCATCAACGGTATGCATCTCGGTCAGCAGCTCCATCACTTCTCGAGGCCCGTACCTGCGGTGCAGGTCAAACATTCCACGGACATGAACATCGCCATCAACCCAGAAAATCTTAAACTTAAACTGATTCGGCGGGAAAATGTTGAGAAAACGGTACACAACCCGTCTCACTAAGCTCGTGCCTCCAGCAACTCCCATGTTGCGCAATATAACAGCCTTCAGCTCCTCCAACGTATTAACGGGCTGCATCTGGAACACTACCGGCGTTGTAGACCGAAACCAAATTCCACTCGAATCACGACCCATCTCTCCGTTCGAATACAGAGTCACAACCACGAAATCACTAAGATTCATAATTTCGGAAGTGAAATGTGAGTGAAGGAAAGAATGAGTAATGGGTGGTGTGGGTAACACAACAACACAATGGTTGCCTTAAATAAAATTCCAGGTTCTGCAGACCCGAAATCCGGTTTACACCATTTATGGGCTCTGCAGTCCCAAAATTGGTTTAAAAAAAAATAAATGGTCCATTTCCGGAACTGCAGAGCCCAAAAATGGTGTATAGCCAATTCCGAAACTTCAGAGCCCGAAATTAGTAAGGTGTGCCTAAAATTGTAATTTTTCCAAAGTGTGCCTATAATGATAAATATGGAGTTTTTTATTTATTAAAAAAAATCCATATTTATGGGGGTTTATTTCCTTTTATACATTCATTCATTGAATATAATGGTTTCGAATTCATTTATAATCATTCATGTTTTTCTGTGATTTTTTATTTGTTTTAAACACAAATATTATACATATTTTAATTTATTTATATGCATTAAATTAAAGCTTTTAAGAAAAATTTTACTATGAAGACACCTAGAGTGTTTTCTGTAAGGGCAATTCAATTGTTCTAATATTTAAAAGCGCTTTCTCTCTCTTTGTAATGATAATTATCACACAAACTCTAATGGCACAATATCTCCGACCATGTGTTTAAAATCTGAAATTAAATATATTAATTTTTTTATTTTAGTAAAATGGTTTTATTGTGAGTTTAGTTATATGCAAGAGTGAGTATTTTGGATCCAATTTTTATTTTTGGCCTAAAAGTAACATTTGTTATTTTGACAAAGACTTTTTTTTTTTTGTAATTTTTTATAATTAAGACATTGGTGAGTCTTTGGTAGCCCGGGCTTGAACGAGCCAAGCATGGCTAAAAAAATACTTACCCAATAAGGTGATAACGTGTGGCGAGGCAGATTTGGAGACCACAGCATAAATGTGGTAGAACCGTAAAGCACATAATTTATTTTTCCCCCTTTATTTTTTTGTTAACTCTAATTTATTTTGCCCTTTGTTTTAATATAATATATTTTTCATGAAAAAAAACTAAAAAAAAATTAATATACCAAATTTTAATTCAATGATAATATTAATTAGAGTTAACAATTAAAATCGGCTCCTGGGCCCCTTTGTTATTTAATCTTATATTATTGTGCAATATATATGAATTAATTCATGTATCATGATAAGAAAAAAAATTTGTAATTATCTTCTTCCTTAAAGCCCTTTCAAGTTATTCTTAAATTTTATTTAAGATTTATTTTATACACTTTATTTTTAAATTAATTATATTTTTATTGTAAATAATTATTCAGACAAAAATTAAATTTTAGTAAATATTTATAAATTTTTATAAAATATTTTTTAGGTAGATAAAAGGTTTATTTACATTTATTTTTATATGATTTATTTACAAAAAATGTCAAATCCAACCTCCGTGCTTTGGACAATGAATCAACTCATAATTGGGCCCAAATGCAAAATTCATTTTCTTTATTTTTTATAAATTAATTTGATTTTCAAATAATAAATAAAATAAAATAATAGTACTTAATTACCTTGCATAGCATTAATTGGTTACCTGATTATAACACTCCTTGTTGCACGTTAAGTGCATTTGTTGCAAGAAACTGAGGACTAATTAAAACTTAAGTTTATCATTCCCACAGCTAAAAATAAATCAATGATCAAGATCTAATCAAAGTATCTTTCCTGATCTGAAGACACCTGCTTCACCAAAAACCTCATTAGATTTCAATTATAAAGGAAGAACAGATAAATATACACCCAACAGTGCTACAGAACCAACATTAGGAGGCCAATTATTAAGTTATCATCTAAAATTAAAAAAAAAATTATCTTTCGAAATTAAAAAACGTTATCATCCAAACAAAATAACAATGATAACCCACGAAATATGAGTTATTATCCGTAACTCATCTAATATCACCATAAAATGCATTAGTTTCTGAATATGCTGGCTCTAAATCTTTCTCATATGCACCTGAATTTTTACACGGGGGATAAAAGTATACACGAATAATTAAATGAGTCAAACTTTTACCATAATAGTCCTTCTGTCAAACTATTCATTTACGTTATTTTTATTTGTAACAATTTCTAAGTAAAATATTCTAAAATATGACATTTTTAATTACATATATATATATATATATATTTATTTATTTATTTATTTATTGATGAGAATTTTTTGATGTTTGCAAAAAACTCACAAAGGATAAAGGAAAAAAAAAATCAGGGTTCTAAAAGACTTATAATCCTTTTCCTATGATCCAGGATAAGAAGGGGTTTTTGGTTTTCAAATTCATCATTACTACTCGTGTAGTGTCTACTGACTTAGTCGTGTTTAGATTGAATAGACGGATGGAGAATCAAATTAGGAGTTGTGGAAAGGACTTTTGAGACTATGTATCAAGACTCGTGATAAGATTCGACAGTCAATCAATATTTGATGGGTTTTGTCTTATAGGAGAAAAGGTAGCCTGCTCCCTTAGTGCTTGTATTAAGGGGCGAAAAGCCAATACTTCACACTGATCCAATCAGAAGGAAAGAAGCTAAATTAGTGACAGGTGAAAGGCAAGAGAATCATTGACGGGGTCAACATCCTTTTGAGAGGATCGCTCTAGTTGTTGAATGGTAGATCTTACGCTTCGTAACATACAGCTAAATAAAGCCCCTCAAAATCATTCCTCACTTGCTTGTAAATTGGCTTTGAAATGGCTTTCATCTACTACAGCTAATTATATTTCCGCCTCTTCTAAGACAAATTGGATTATCACATCGTATCACATTGTACAACTACACTTAAAGAAAAGCTTCATCCACCTCCTTCCCGGTTTGGATTGCGTGAGCATCTCGACTGCATTACATACATGTGCTCTACAAACTGCATTCCATTTTTCTTCCCAACGAGAACTTTTTTTATTTGAAAGACGGGCATTGTGTTCGATTCGAAAGGCATGGATTTTAGTATGTCTCCATATAGGGGCCCTACTAATCCGACTAGCTAGGGAGCGGTTCTTTCATGCGAGAAGTGGGTCGGGCCCCACGGGCTGGCATCTCCCACAATGCGAGTTGCATTGTTCGCCACCACCCGAGAAGCAAAAGATTCGAGAATCCAAACGTTATTTATCTTTTTTCCCCTATCTCTTGCAATCGCTCTTTTGTCTATGTGGAGAGTTTCTCCTTTCTTTTCTTGATAGTTTACCGAATCAACACATTATTTCTATCGGAAAATAGGACTACATATTAGACAATTTTAGTTGGAGCTAAGCGAAGATCAGATTCTAAGACTCGAAACAACTCGGCACTTGCATCGGTGAAATAACTTATATATAATAGATAGAACTAGATACCTATGCTTTTTGGCCCCTCACTTTCGAAAGGTGTGCCTCCCTTCTCTCTAGTAGAGCCAAATTATTCAGTAACACCCTCTGAATTTCATGCAAGGAGTACACCACTCTACAAACTCTCTCCCATCAAAAGCAGCGTGCTTATCCATTAAATCTTCCCGTCTGGCTCATTATTCTATAGATAATGGTGAATGCAATTTTCCAGTTCCAATCCAAATGCTTGAAAACCTTTATTTTAAAAATCAAATCCTATTCTCTGGTTAGCCAGCTATTCAATGTCCCAAAATTAATTAAATTTTAAATCTCAATATTATCAGTTTCTACAATAAAATGCTTGATACCACATTCCCAAACCAACACAAGTCCTCTCCAAATAGCATGAAGTTCCATCGAAAAACTCCCATAAGTGGAAGAGTTTTAGTATAACTTTTAACCCAAGAACCATTCGTCAAATGAAACCGAAGCCAACAACTTCCTTATTGTCAAAGACACAGGCTTAAAGTTCTAGAACTGGGATTTAAACCCGAATATCCAACCGTGATCATTGATGAGATGAAAATAGTCAAAATGGTGTGGCAACTTCTAACATAATTAATATAATCCATGCATCCCTTTTTGTAGCATTGACACATTGTCTTACGACTTATTTCTTACTTTTCCCCATAATATTGACATTATATACTATTTTTTTCTAGTGGAATAGTGACTGCAATGGGTATTCGTGGGCGAGTACCCCTCTCCCACCTCGCCCCCATTTATGAATATACCCATGTCTTCTCCCTGTCCATGTCACAGGTCCCTGTTTATGAATCTCTGTAGAGTTTACGGATACTCACGAGTATCCATAGATATCAATTTTTTTTAAAAAAAAATTAAAAATTAGTGCAACCTGTTTCGCTTGGTATTTTGTTTGACTCAACAAGCTACGTTGACCAAGCTTCTACCATAGTCTCGTGACCGAGGAGCGTGATACGATACCTTTAAAATAGAAAAGTGTGGATTGAGCCCAAGATTTTTTGCTAAGACAATGTTCAAGATCTATCTATGATGCAGATAAATAAATATTTTATTTTTGATGATGAAGAGATTATTACGAGAGTTCAACAATGTGAAAAAAAAAATACAAATGAAATAATGAATTCTAACCATGTGAGGTGCAAGAAATTAAACATGCAAAAGATGAACATTAAACTTGAAAAAAAGAAATAAAGAACAAAACTTAAAGAACTTTAATATCTCATTGAATATGTTTGGAACTTTTTAGGATTAAAATAAAATAATTAAAATGTCAAATATCAATTTAAGATTAACTCAAACGTTAAAAACCAAAATAAAACTTTACCCTAAAATAAAAATACAAAACCATCTTATAATTCTGTGGTCCAATCGATTAGGATCAAACTCCTCTAAAATAAGGAGACATATAAAGTGATAGAATAATAATTTAATCATCATTGAATCAAGGTGATCTCACTAGAAAGTAATAAAGTTACAAATTCAAATGTGATTAAAGTTACTTTATCACTTATAAAGTATTTATAAGTGATAAAGTAATACTTTAATCACTTATAAATATCCTCACTTTAGATTATTTTTTTTCTTATCGATCATTTCATAAAATTTGCATAGGGGTATAAAACAGGCTCAAAAATGTTCTCACATAGGGAGATGAAGGAATTATGAGATTTTGAATATGTTTAATTATTTTATTAATCCAGTACTTTCAAAATAATTTTAATGAATCCTTATAGTTTAACAATTTATAATTAAATTTCAAATATTACTTTCTATTTTTTTTAAAAAAATATATAATTTCTTTTTAGAATATTTGCTTTTATATTTGACAAAATATGAATGGTAAACTATTATAAGATTTTTGTCCTTTTAATGAAAAATAATCATCTAATAAGAAGTCAACTACAAAGTTTTAAACTACAAAAATCTAACTAAAAATTTTGATAAAACTATAAAAGCGAATAATTAAACCATTTGAAAACACCTAAAAACATATTTTTATAGCAGTTATTGCTAACTATCAAGTTATAGTCTATATTGCATTTCCTCTTTTCTCTCTAAATGCTCTCCTTTTTCTCTTCCTCAACAGCCAAAGCAACTTAGCCGGTGGAGGGCTGTCGTCGCTCATCCTGGCGGTGGCTCTCCCTCCTCCCTCCTTCCCTCTTGCTCTATCTCTCATCAGTGACCCCTTCTCTTCTTAACGCACTTTTCTCTCTCTTTTTTTCTTCTTCTCTCTCTCCTCCCTCTTCCCTCCCTCACCGCCTTCATCCCTTTTCCCTCCCCCTTCTTTCTTTCCTTCCGTAGTTCCGTTAACCATGATCTTCTCCTTCCTTTTTTTTAGCTTTTTCTTTTATTTTCCATTTTTAATTTATTGTTTTCTTGGAGATCTATATCTGAAATAGGGTGCATGTCACAATACTCCGCAAATGTTTGGAGTTTTGAAACTCCATAAATTTTAGAGTTAAAATACCATGAAAATTTCATTTTAAATACCATTTGAAGGAATTAAAATAAAATACCATGAAAATTTTAACTCTGCAAATGTTTGGAGTTTTGAAACTCCTTCAATTGTTTTTTTTTTCTATCCTCCAATTATTTTTTTAATTCTCATTCAGCATTGTACTTATTAATTGAGTACTGTGACATATACCCACCCAAAAAACTAAAAAATAAAACCCTTACTCTTCTTCTTGAGTGAGAGAGGCCATCTTCTTCCTGGGTTAGTTCACCACAGCGGTCCTGGTTGTGGTCACCATCTTTAGTGTTCGTCTCTTGTTCTTGGATCTTTTCTGTGCTGTGAAATCATTCAGTGCCATGATCATATACAAAAAAAAAAAACCGTAACTCTTCTTGTTGGGTGAGATCCCCACTGCCGCCGTCTTCTTCTTCAGTGAGTTCTCCACCACGGGCGTCATTGTGGTCACCACCTCCATCTTCAACTTTAGTGCTCGGGTCTTGGTCTTGCATCTTTTCTATTTTGTGAAATCATTTGGGTAATCTCTATCTTTCTTTCTCTCTCTATTTCTTGTTCAGAGCTAATTTATTTTCATACTTTGAAATTGTTATGCTCTCTGGGAAAATATATGTATGTTGCATTTTGTTCAATTATACCATTTTTTTTTATGGTTGTAAAAACTTAGACCACTATACAATATAGTGAGAGAAATCAGCTGTTCTTGAGAACACATCACCATTCTCACCATATACCCAATTCGCTTTGCAATTATGTGGTTGACATTGGTTCACTTATAAAATATTAAATCTATTGAGCTGCTGAACTGGTTCATTGTAAAAGGGAAGTTAAATACGAAAGACAAACTCTACAAATGCGGTGTTATCTCTGAATCCTTGATGTATCGTGTGTTATTTGGCAAAGAGAATGAGAGTGTGCATCACTTATTTTTCACTTGTGAGCGGGTATGTGAGATTTGGTGTAACTGGCTAGGATTATTAAATCTATCATGGTGCTGGCCTGGAGATACAGAGAATTGCCTACTGGCTTGGGAGGGGGCCCCGATTAGACGTACAAATAGAATGAATTAGGAGATCCTCTACAGGGCAATAAATTGGTGTGTAGAAAGCTAGAAACAATGGAGTTCTCAAGAATGAAGTGGCTTCCAAGGAAACATTACTATGGGAGATGAACAAGAAAATGAAACATTTGGAGGACAATGTGGGTTGACTTTGGTTATGCTCCAATGTTGATGGAAAAGGGGGAGTAGCTAATTTGGGTGATGTCTTTGGTGCACCTTGGTGTATTGGTGCTGCCTATACTTCCATGTTTATATTTTTTCTTTTTATTTTCATGGGTATTGGTAGTTGTTTTTCCCTTGTATTTGTTTGTTTTATGTGTTGTTTCTGTGTTGTCGATCTGTATTTGATTTGTAATGTGCCAGCACCCACCTCTTGGTATTGGTGTTGGTTGAACATTGGAAAAAAAAATTATGTGTAACTGATACTAGAAACTTTGATTTTTTTTCTTTCTATTGTTTTGGTAGGAGTAAACTATGAGTTTTGGTACTAAAAATGATAAGTTAAATGTTCCTTTGGTAAATAGCTTTTGGATATAGATAATTATGAACTTGTTATTGGTTTTATTAAGGATTCATCCCTAATTATTATGGAGAAGTGCTTAATTTATCACTAAATATTAATATTTTACTTTTTCATGAGTCTATGTTTCTTGTGATTTACCACATGGTGTTATGCTTTAGACTACTTGGATTTTAATTTATTTTTTTATGTTTAGATTATTTGCATGGAACCACCATTCATGACGGTGGATGACTACGAGTATGAGTACGGAGATGCACTTGTTTACGATGAGAATTATTCAGGGAATGAAGCATATTTAGAGGATGAAGAAGAGTTGGGAGAAGAGTTAGAGAACGAGGAGGTACTTGAAGAATTGGAAGATTATGGAGAAGAGTTCGAAGAACATGACTATGATGAGGCATATGGATTGAATTCAGTTGAAGATTTATTGAAACTTGATTTTTCATGCATTGGTGAGGTTGAAATTGACAAGTTTCACTTTGGAACCCTACCTATTGCTTTAGAGTTTTACAATAAATTTGCAAAAAGCCAAGGTTTTAGTGCAAGGAAGCACAAAAATTGGAAGGACTCAAATAAAGAGACTTACATCCAGAGATTTGTATGTTTTCGAGAAGGATACCAGTCAGAGAAGTGGTACACTTTGCAAAACCGAAAAAGGGAGTGATGGGTAAGAAATGTAACACCCTGCATGTTAATTACTGTAGTATTTTATATATAAACGCATTTAAGATTGGTCCGTAGAATTTTCTAAGAAGGATTGGAAGCTCTCTCTTCGTAAC
>JASCZI010182163.1:0-15369 GCA_036250425.1 Stylosanthes scabra
TTTCCATTTGAGATAGAAAATCATAAACAGCTTGACCTCGTTCTTGCTTAAGGCTATGAAGTTGTTTAAGAAGTTGATATTGATGCGAGAGGTCAGAAATGGTGTATCTTTTGGCGAGATGGTCCCATACCTCTTTGGCAGTTTCAAAACGACCAAATTGGAGATGAATGCTAGGAATAGAAGTATTTCGGAACCAAGTGATAATCTGGTGATTTTTACTGTCCCATTCCTCTAATTTGTTAGCAAAAGTAGTATCATCTTCTTGAGTAGTTGTGGGTGAAGCTTTTGAGGGATCCGTCACAGCAACAACAGTTTTAATAGGACAAGTAATATCGCCTGTAACATAACGCCACAACTTACGGCCCTTAAGAAAACCACGAATGGCTTCTACCCAATGATGGTAATTTGAGCCATTAAGAATAACCGGAATAGGCTGATAAATATCTTGCTTATCCATGAGGTATTTGTAGGAGAGCAACCAAGGTAGTAGTAGAAAATGAAAAATGGAGACAAGTTTTGAAGAAACGGAGCTAAAAAACGGAAAGAACACGTCGAAAAACCTTAGGAGGGTCCTGTAGGATCGGGTCGGGTCGGGTCCGGATTGGGTCGGGTCGGGTCCGGGTCGGGTACGGGTAAGGTCCGGTCGGGTCGGGTCCGGTCGGGTCCGGATAGGGTCCGGTCGGGCCGGGTCCGGGTTGGGTCCGGTCGTGTCCCGATCTGGGTTGGGTCCGGCTCCGGTCGGGTCGGGTTGTGGTTAATGAGGAGATTGATCTGGACCGTTGATTTCAAACTGAAATCCAACGGTTGCTGAAATATCTGAGGATGCAACAAGGATAGATGACGTGGCGCAATCTGGTGCGTCGATTGCAGATGATCCGACGGTCACTGAACGATCTGGAAATGGAAGATGAAGATGATGAACACCGAAACTTCCGGCGGCGATTCCGGGCGCGTCCGGCGGCGGATTGAGACGCGGTTTGGACCGTTGGAATCGTCACGGAGAGAGGAAGATAACCATGGTAGTGGTGAGGCAAGGAAACAATCGGAGGAGAACAAGAAGTTGATGAACACTATGAAGAAGAAGGTGTTCTTCCTTTGAAAAAAAAAAAAAAAAAAATTTAACCAAAAGCTCTGATACCATGTTAGAAACTAGAGAGTTTATGAAACTGAAGATGATTTTGTATTGAATTGGTGTGTATTACAATACATGAACTAACCTATTTATAGAATCATAAATCTTACCTAACATGTTCCACTAACAACAACAACTCACACTTACCCTACAACAACTCATACACAGCTAATTACAACAACTCATCACTAACAATTGTCTACCACTACTAACAATGATAATATTATCTAACAATGTGAACTGAATGGAATGTGGGAATTCCAAAAAAATGAATGAGTTGATGGGGAATTTCCTTGTGACTGAGGGTTATATGTTGAAGCTGCCGAGAAATTCCAAATGGAGTCTGGAACTGAACGTAAGTGCTCTTGCTCTGGTTCCTTTAATTTTCAGTTATATATTAATCCTATCTCTTAGTTTTAGGAATAATAATAGCTATGAAAGGCTTCACAGATCTAATGAAAGTTGTTTATTTCCAAGCGGAGAGCAAATAGATGTCAAAATGCTTTCATTTCAAATTAGTCAATCTTATGAGAATGGTAATACTGTGGGACCGTTTTGTGAATGTTATAGGAAATGCGGTCAAAATGCTTTCAGTTATGTGTCATTTATAACTCTGCCTATGTAGAACTTTATTGCGAAGTTTTTACATAGCCGGTTCCAAGCCCGGATAAAAGAGGAGGATAAATGATGGTAACATGAGCTTTTTTTATACGATCGAGATATCAGATACTTTGACCCAAAAATTGAAATATATGATGAGCCGGTTCCAAGCCCGGAAAAAAGAGTAGGACGAATGTTGGTAACAAAAGCTTTTTTTTTATTGATATCTCGATTGGATACTTGACCCAAAAATACTTTCCTTTTACGGAAAAAAGAGGAGTCCAAATGATGGTAACATAGCTTTTATGCTATGAACATATTGAGATGTTCAATACTTGACCCGAAAATTCGAAATGATACGATGGATCAAATATTTTTCTTTTACGGAAAAAAGAGGAGTCCGAATGATGGTAACATAGCTTTTATGCTATGAACATAGAGATGTTCAATACTTATCCGGAAAATTTGAAATGATATGATGGATCAAAAATTTTCCTTTTACGGAAAAAAAGGAGTTCGAATGATGGTAACATAGCTTTTATGCTATGAACATATTGAGATGATCAATATTTGACCCGAAAATTCGAAATGATACGATGGATTGGAACATAGCTTTTATGCTATGAACATATTGAGATGCTTAATACTTGTAAATTCGAAATGATACGATGGATCAAATATTTTCCTTTTACGGAAAAAGAGGTGCCCGAATGATGGTAACATAGCTTTTATGCTATGAACATATTGAGATGTTCAATACTTGTCCCAATAATTCGAAATGATATGATGGATAAAAAATTTTCTTTTATGGAAAAAAGAGGATTTCGAATGATGGTAACATAGCTTTTATGCTATGAACATATTGAGATGTTCAATATTTGACCCGAAAATTCGAAATGATACGATGGATTGGAACATAGCTTTTATGCTATGAACATATTGAGATGTTCAATTATTGACCCAAAAATTTGAAATGATACGATGGATAAATATTTTCCTTTTATGGATGGATCAAATGTTTTTTTTTTATAGAAAAATGAGGGGGCTGAATGGCGGTGACATAGCTTCTATGCTATGAACATAACGAGATGTTTGATGCTTGATCCGAAAATTGAAAATGATATGATGAATCAAATATTTTGTTTTTATTGATAAAAGAGGAGGATGAACGAGGATAATATAGCTTTTATGATCTCAAAAGATTGAGATGTCAAATACTTGACCCAAAAAAGTTGAATGGTACGATGGATCATATATGTTGCTTTTATAATATGAAAAGGTTGAATTATGATGTATTTGATTGACCCATGAATGAGAGGAGTGTCTAGGTGTATCTATGGTATGAGAGGATTGAGACACCGTATATGTTGATTCAAAATTTGAAATAGCAGGAAGGAATAAGGATGATATATTGTGGCTTTTATAATTAAAGTAAGTTGAAATATGATATACTTGATCTAAGAAGGTGAAATGTTATGAATTACAATATACATTCATTTTATGATCTTCTAAGGTTGATATAATTGACCGAAGAACCAGAAATGTTAGATTGTTTTTATAAGCTGATATAGTTGAAAATTTGAAATATAAGGGAACAATGATATACATGGTTTTTGTGATATTAAAAGATTGAGATGATGTCATATACTCGGCCCAAGAATAAATGATTTGGTATTGAAGTAATCTTCTGAAAAATGATTATGGTTTATGAATGGCAGTCATCTATGCAGCTCTAGGAGACTTTGAAACTTACGGTTCACATAACTAAAGGCCTTGTAAGCCAATCGATGAATCCCTTTTTCTTGCCAAACAGCTAGGTGCAGAACATTGTGCTGCTTATATGTGGAAATTGAAATTCATACCCAGCAGCAATCTCATCCATTTGGTCCCCCCAAAGGAAATAGTTGTAAATAATAAATATACATCTTTAATGAGACCATGCGAGGTGCACTTGCTGGAACTCATGCAAATTCTTTTTTTATATGTTGGCTTCCGTTTTATGTATTTTACGAGATAAATGAATGACAAGAGATGGAACTAAGAAACATAAGAGCTACTCTCATAGTCATGGTCACCGCTTCAAGTTTAAATCTGCAAGCCATGGCACTGGGAATAGATTATTGTGGCTTTAACATGAGAATGGGGTGTCTCATATAGTCAGATTTCATTTTCTAAGTTTGTGGCGAAGTTGAGTTCTTTGTAATAAAACTTGAAGCGATTGACCACGGACTGAATTATGGTAACATAGCTTTTATGCTATGAATATATTGAGATGTTCAATACTTGACCCGAAAATTTGAAATGATAAGATGGATCAAATATTTTCCTTTTATGGAAAAAAGAGAAGTCATGGTAACATATCTTTTATGCTATGGTCATATTGAGATGTAAAATACTTGACCTGAAAATATTTTCATTTTATTATTTTTATTTTTTCCTTCACAAAATCCAGAAAACAGAAAACACTGAAAATGAAAATAGAAAATGAAAACGCAAACCAAATGTAGTTGCTGAATTATTTCAATTCTTTTACTATGCGGATCGAATTAAGTTGGTGTCCCTAGAAAATGTTGTGTAATGATTTGTTGATGGTAAAATTGTGCGACAATGTTCATGATTCTTGTGACCCTAGGAAAATGAAATGTGCAGAAGGGTAATATAGTTGGCTTTTTCTTCTGTCACAATCTTAAATGTAATGACATATGTGGCGCTATGAATTGTGACGAAGGATCTTAGTCCCTAGTATCTGATAAAATCAGATAAGATGAAATATGTGGCCCTGCGAAACTGAATTGTGATGAAGGATCTTAGTCCCTATGACCCGATAAAGTTGGATATCACGATGTGGCTCTATGAAATTGAATGATCCTTGTCCCTATGACCCGATAAAACCGGATATGATGATGTCTGGCCCTACGAAGTTGAATTGAGATGGAAGGATCTTAGTCCCCTTGACCCAAAACAAAGCAGAAATGAAGATGTGCTTACACCTTATGTTGCGAAATGATGTTGTTTAGCTTTTTGACCTATAAATATTGAAGTTTGATGGCATGGTTGACCCTAAGATGTTGAAATGAAATATGTTTGGCCTATATGACTCTGCAAAATCAAAGCGCAAGTTCAAATCTAATGCAAGTTTAAGAAACATAAGAGCTACTCTCATAGTCATGATGGCCACCGCTTCAAGTTCCAATCTGCAAGCCATGGCATTGGGAACATTCCTCCTGCTATTTAAAGTTATGAATCTAATGCAAGTCTTGTGTTTAATCTTTATCATGAGAAGATGCAATTTGATAAGAATCATTGTTAACTATGTTGGAGCTCTCAAGTTCATAATAGAAAGCATAGTGTGTCTTATGAGTTCATTAATATTATGGAAGAGACACACTGGATACACTTAACATCAAAAGAATTCTGCTCATACCTGAACATGTTAAAAGGATCAACCTTAGTCTTCACATGTGCTTGAGACCCCAAATTGTGCATAGCTTGTGTAGCCAATATTATTTATCCCGAATTCAGGAAAGCTTTCTTGCATCAATGGAATGAGTTGATCCTCACCACCAAGAAGGCAAGAAACAGCTTCAAATTTGGCCTTCGTTGTTTAATTTGAGCTTAATGGCTATAGCTCCTCATGAAGTTTTTTTTTTTTTTTTTTGTTCATTCCTCATGAAGTTTACTTGCCATATTCTGCAACTTCACAATAAACATTGTTGCATTTTGCTCCAAATTAAAGTCTTTCTAACTCTGAATACTGTCACAGTTGATAAAACTTGAACTAGTTTTACCAACTCAAAATTAATGGAACTGAAGGAAATGTTCATAATAATGAAAATGAGATGCAGAAGATGATGACAGATTATGTGGTGCAAAATAATGCCATGATGCAAAGGCTTATTTAACTCTATGATGTAGTGCTGCTCATGGTTTAAGATTTCAATTTTTGTCCTTAACATGAGAGAAGATACATATACTCTGCTCAACCTTAGTCTTCTGATGTGATTATGTGATAATGTTTTTGAAATATTTAAAACCCCGAATGCTAGCTTGGCTCTCATAGGTTGGTGTAGCCATTATTGTTATTTACCCCAATGTCAAGGTCTCTCTATAGTTGAGATATGCATCTTTATGAGACTTGAAATAGTTGCATGAGTTCATCAGTGGAATAAGCTTACTATCCACACCTCCAAGAAACGAGGCTTGAGGTGAGGTGAGAGTTCAACCACTCCTCTTCTTGATTTGGAGAACTCTCAAAAGTTACTTGATTATTTTCGCATCTTTCTCTCCCTTTTTTCTGTTTTGTGTTCCTTTCACCATTGTAAAAATTTCATAAATTACTTTTTGAAAATGCTGGTGTGCTGTCAGAACCATAAAGCTTAGAACTGGTTGTTGCTAATTCTAATAATACTCTTTTAAAAAATCTGAGAACTGGTTTGTGCACATAGCACTTTGTTAAATTCTGGAATTGAAGACTTAGAATTAATCCAACTTTTTACAAGCTGCCACTCCTGGAGTGGGTTCTGGCAATTTGTGTAGAGTTTGGATGAATGGTGATGTCAACAACAGTTTTTGGTGTGCTAAGCATAATGAAAGTAATTCTTTCTATAATGATTTAATTTTCTACCTATATTTTGGTGCATGTAAAGTCAGTTTTTAATATTTTATCTTTCATGATCTTTTGCTACACAAGTGGTACACTTGGAATCCCAAAGGTGTGTAGGATCTTGCCAAATTACTATTTTACGTTCACTGCGGAATGTTGTGTGCATGAAAATGCTTTCCTCTATAATGGAACATTTTTCATTATTTATCTGTCTTACCCATGGAAATTAGATTTGTTAATGTTGCCAGCTGTAGATGAAAAATTTTTCCCTCTTGTTATTGTGTGAATTCATTTTAGTTGTTATTGTCATTTTTTTTTTTGCTCATAAGATTTTGTAAGTGCTCTTGCTCTGGCTCCTTTTAATCCTATCTTTTAATTTTAGGAATATAATATGGCTTCAAAGAACTTATTTGGTTCTGATTTTAATTGGTACAAGTATGTGAGATGTTATCTTTTTTTTTTTAGAATAATCAACGAGTGTGAAATTTACTTAAACTTTTGTATGTTAGGTGTTTATTAGTAAACTTAAATCGATTGATGAAGGAAAATCAGTTAGATTAGCCATAGTTGTATGTTACTTAAACTTTAGTGTGAGTTTTGGAATATTTTCCTAAGACAAAAAAGCTGTGTTTTCTAAGAGTGTTTTGGATAGATTTTTTTTTTTAAAAAAAGAAGTTAATATTTTAATTTGAGAGTTTAGTTTTGATATTGAAAAGTAATATTCATTCATTTAATCTTGATATTTAGATTATTTTTTAATTAGTGACTTGAAAATTAATTATTTTATTATTAATATAATAATATATGATTAACTCTAAGTATCAATTTTTTTACACTATAATGCATAAAAATTAAATCCTTAATTTAAAATGTATAAAAATAAATAATTTTTAATATTTAATATATATTTATCTTAAAAAAATTGGCAAATTCGATGATAGCAGCAGGCATTTGGCCTTTAAGGAAAAAGGAAACCGGCTTCTTTACAAGCCGAAAGAATCGAATGTTCTCTCTAATCTCTATCACTTGAAAAGAAATGGAAGATGAAGATATTAATATGGGATTAATTAAGATGAAAAACATATCCAGACAAACGAGGACCGAAAAGAAAAGAAAAGAAAAGGAAAGTAAAAATAAATGATTACAACTTTAAGAGATGCATTGATGCCTACAACATGCTATCTGTTCTTGCGGGCAACCGTCGGAAGAAGTTGATAGGCGCCGACGGAAGCCTATGCCGGAACCTGGGATGCCTCATAACATAAAAGCCAGCCAAAGCAGCCACCGCTTGAAACGGAGTAACATACAGAACCACCGCAGCAATAAGACAAAACAACACAAATATAACCGTGGCACGTGGGTCCCTCCAGTTCAAGAGCGCCTGAATCCTCTCACCCTGGCTGGCCAAATCACCAACCACCGTCTGAATCCTCCCACCCACACTCCTCAACCTATCGTACCTCATTCTCACAAGATCAGGGTTCCGGCTCGTAGGAAACGTATCGAACTCTTCATCCAACTCATCCGGTTGAACCGTCTGCGCCTGCGAAATGATTGTGTTCATATGCGGCGGGTACCTTGGTCTGTACCTATAGTTCCACACGCCGATCAAGAACATGTACAGAAAAACCGTTGGTAAAATCAGTTCCGGGAAGCACACCAGCATCAAGAAGAGGACGTGAACTAACACGGTGGTTATAACGTTCTTCCACATGCAGATATCAGAGAACCATTTTCCAACGGCGAATAAACCTGAGAAAACCGTCATGAGCCTGAAGAAATTCGCCTTGCTTCTCCTCATGCTCCACAGGTGTGAGTCCACGTCAGACATGTACTCAACAACCTCCTTTCGGAGTGGCGGCTCGGCTCGACCCAGCCGAGCCGCGACTATGGTTACGGCTTGGTGGCGTAGCATGTCGAGCTGCATGAGGGAGAAGGGTCTAACATAGTGCATTTTAGGGAGGAGAGGTTTTGAGTATAGATACATCATGTTGGCGAAAGAGGTGCATGAGAATCTTATAGCCAAGTGCAATTCACCCATTTTTTTCACCCCTGTAGGGTGAAGAACCAGAAGCGGATATGAATGTGTGTAGATTCTACCTGTTTCTAAAGTGGAGATTCGGATTCTGACTTTTCCAATTTTCAAGTCTTTTGGAGAACCTTTTTCCTCAATTTGGCTGTTGTCAAATACACCTACAGTTAGAACAGTTGCTGGATCGAAAACCTCCCATGTGTATTGCTCGTTGTATTTAGGGCACAGATTATCAACAATTGTTCTTGTTCTGACCCATTTGTGTCCATATTTTGCAACGCAGTAAGTGTCAGAAGTGCCTCTTCCATCTCTTGTTTTCATAGGGTGGAGTCCAACAGCACTCAACACTCCAAGTTCAAGAACACCGATCGGTGGCCGCCATAATTGCTTTGCAGTTGGGCGGAGGTCGCTGCTGTAATGTGTTGATTCATCAAGAACATGGTAGCCTCCATCAAGGCACACACGGAGGTGAATCCTGCTTGAGAATTTCTCTTTCTTTATCTGATCAATGTCCACAGCAATTGGTTTTTCCAAGTTGAACCATCTTGAGTGAATTATTCTGTCATCTACACGCCTCTCTACACAGTTCAGGGGAATGATCACTCTGCCAATGATCTCATCTTTTCCCGGCTCGATTCGATCTTCCACCGTGAGGACTAGATGATCATCGAAAGGCTCTGCCGCCACAAACACAAGATCCTCATTCCAGAGTGGACTCAGAGTCCTCGCTGGAACTCTCTTTGTTTTCAGTACTTGGTGTCCTATTTGTGCCTTGACGCACACGTCAGGGAATCTGGTTTTCTCCGTGGGAACCAGATCTTGCGCCTCAACAATGTTGACGCGCACGTACCATAGCCTTGGCGCATGGTAAACCTTCGACCGCAGCGATACGGTCGAAGAAGGTGTGGTGTCAGCAGAGCTAGCAGCTGCATCTGAATGCCAAGCATCACAGAAAGCCTCATCTGCTTGTGTACCAATCCACACTGCAAGCATCAACTCACCCTTCACCTTGTCCCCTTTCTTGTCCTCTAATCTATACCATTGCGGCGCAAGAGGACTATCCGGTGGAACTCTCAATGGAACTTCATTGATATCAAACCTCAAAATCCCTACAAACTCATCTTTCATCACAACATTCTTGTCTTTGATCACAACTTCCATTACAGATGCCTGCATCCTCTCCTTAGAGAATGCAAATACCTGATTCCATTCTGGATTCTGAGTCTTCTCATAGTGTTTTGTAATTCCTCTGTAGTTTCCAATTCTGACCTCAACAAATGGATCAAGGCTGCCGGTGACATCCATGGAAGGAAGCTCACGTGCCTTGACTACCCTTACATAGAGAAAATACATCCTTTCCACTAGATCATAAGTGGTTGGTGTCTTGTCCTTGTGAATAACACGGCCTCCCACAACTCTTCCCCCACCAAGATATGGACTTGTTTCTTTGAGGGCATAATCAACAGGTTGAACCGATGAAGCGCGCATTAGGACAAGTTTTGGTGGTTGTGCTTCAGATTTTATTGCATCAGCTTCATGCTTTGGTACATAATGTTTATCTGCATAGGCAGAGGAATGATGCTGGTGTTCATTTTGGTGCTGGTGTTGGTGATGATTTGGATTAGGTAGATGATGAAATGTGTGAACCTTATCTCTAGATGATACATTGTTCATCACCACGGAATCTGCATGTCCATGAACTTGTGCTGCATGAGTACTTGTTTGTAAAGACTCAGCAGGAGCAGCAATTGGAGTTGAGGATTTTATGGCTTGATCATTGGTGATGTAAACTTTGAGGCCAAGTTCTCCTCTAACACGAGAGAAAATGCCGCGCTTTTCCAACGGATAGTGCATAACAACAGCATCCGAGTAAGGGACAAAAGAAGTGCCACTTAGGCTAGCCTTGCCAAGAAATGAAGTGGAGTTTGTGGCTCTGACTTGGTTGTAGACATAGGCATCAAGGGTCAGGTGGTGAAGAATGGAAGGATCGGATATGTTGAAGTAGAAGCTCTCATTCCAAACAGGATTCAGATCTTTCTCTTTGATGGTTGTACGGAACCTCTGGCCATCAAAACACAGTTCCACATAGGCGCTGGATGAACCTTCTCCATCTTTAGGGAGCAGATTGTGGGCACTAACCACATCTATCCCTAACTTGAGGTTGTTCATCATAATTAAACGTATGAGTTGGTGATAAGGTCTGGTTTCGAAGGAGATTTGAGGCAGTGACAACTGCAAGATAGGAATAAACACTCACTCTATGACATCTACAAGTAAAGTTTCTATTTGTCAAATCTTAACCACTTGATAATATGCATATAATTTATCTAAGGAGTATGTTTCTAAGAATATGTCAATGAATTTGACATCTTGGAGCATACTCCTTTTTCAAAGTCTTACATCACTTTGTTCTCAATGCAAAAATGCTATACCCTATACTAAGAAGCATGTACTAGTACTCATTAACAGATGAACAAACTGAATATTATGAAGCATATTGTATTTTGGGGGAGGGCTAGGCACTAGCAAGTATTTTTATAAAAATATAGTGAACATCTAAGAGAAAAAGAAAAGAAAAAAATCAGTAAGAGACATCAGTTCCAGTTGAAACAGAAATGAAGTAATAAAATTGATACACTTAAACTACTCACCTTTCCAGAGCAGAATTGCAGATGCTATAGAATAGTGACCCTGTTAAAATCTTTGTTCATCGTCCCCTAAGGTTCTTGTATAGCTGCATAATGGTATATCGATGTAAAAGTTTTAAAATATAAACATTAAAAAAGAGCAGAATGGTTGAGTACCAATAAATCAAAGAAAACTATGGATTTATTTATAGGAAATAGCAAAAATGGTAAATATTTTATGTGAAGCAGAGGCATGTGCAAATTAAAAACTCCCTTGAAGGAAGATCTAGTTACACGCATTTAAAGAATGAGCATGTGACAGTGACACTTTGTTTCAGCTAAAAGTTAGTGATCCATTAAACACGGTATACACATGAGCTTCGTGCAGGTGAATGGAATCATTTTAAAATTGTGAGTAGAAGTAAAACAATACCATCAAGCACAACACAACAAAAACAAGTACACCTTCATGGTGCTACTTGCGATGCATTGTTTCCATGTAAAAGGGAATAAAAAATATATATGCAACTAATGCTGCATACTATACTGTATAAAAAGAAGGGATTAAAAAAACCCTTCAAATCGATGAGGAAGAAAATCTATATATTCCCTTGAGTTTCTCACAATCCAAACATAACAAAAACAAAAAACGTGAATACTACTGTGCTTCTCGCTTTAGTCTCAGGTGGTTACAAAACAATATAAATTTAGGAAGGGAAAAAAAATGATTTCACTTCATTATTATTGTTTGAAATGATGCTGCTTCTTGAATTTATAAATTAACAATGTTATATTTTCATGTTGGTCTATATTTTGTGGGACCACTTTTAATCTGTTTAAATGATATTTTTTTTTAAAATTTTAAATAATAACTCTTTTTAATTATGATTGTGATGGTGAGAGTTGCGATTGGTGGTGGTTTAGGATTAGGCAGGTGATGGTGGTGGTGACGATAAGTGAGTCATGGATGATAATTCATAGCAATCATTTTTATTTTGTTTGTGCAATAAAATTTTTTAATTTCCAATGATAGTTTTTTTTTAAAAAAAATTGAATGATAATTTAATGGTCTAACAATAATTCCTCTTGAATCTAATAATATAGGTGTCTCAGTTTAGCTAATTTGATCATTTTAGTTTATGCATTAATATAAAATAATTAACTAAAATAAACTAATTAATAAATTTAAAAATTTATTTAATTATATTGAAATCTTTGTCGTTGAAAATATAACATTTTAATGCTTTACATCTATATTATGTTAACAATAATTGAAAATTTTTTTAGGAGTTTCATGGTCCCTAAAAAATAATAATTAGGGGAAAAATATCCGAACCAACATTAGAGATGGCAGAAGAGCAGCCCAAAGTTCGTAAGACCATTTTGGATATGGAAAGTACCATTTTGTTTTGTTATTAACCTTTTTAGATAATTAGATTATTAGAATATTAGGAAGTGGTACTGAGAGTCTGAGACTGTGTATTGTGGATTGGGTTGAGGCGCAGAAAGAAAGAAAGAAGCAAAAGATGTTGAAGGTGAAGGTGTATGCGGACCGCATGTCCCAGCCATCTCGTGCCGTTATTATCTTCTGCAAGTAATTCAATTCAACTTAATATTTCTTCTCGGCAATTTGAATTCTGCTACTGCTATTGCTAATGCTTCATTTCTCAATAGAGTTAACGGAATAGAATTCGACGAGATTAAAGTTGAGATCTCCAAAAGACAGCACTTATCTCCCGAATTTGCAGGTAATCATTTCAATTACTATGCTTCTTTAGAGTTAAGACACACACTTATCTTGATAATCCCTCTCTATCAGATATCAACCCTTTCAAGAAACTCCCTGCTATTGTTGATGGAAGGTTCAAGCTATTCGAGAGGTACTTCCATGAATTTCAACTTCAATTTAATTTACTGCCTACTTTGCACTTATTATGTCTTGTTTTCTTCTTTGCAGTCACGCAATTCTTATCTATCTTGCTTCTGCCTTTCCTGGTATTCCTGATCATTGGTTAGTATTCTCCCCTTTCACTAATTTAATCACAAAAAGTTTGTGTATGACCCCAAAGATATGTGAATACTATTAGGTACCTGGTTGTTGACCCCTTATTTTGTGTGGTTTGGAACTTGTTTGTACAATTTGATCAGGTACCCAGCTGATCTCTCTAGGAGAGCTAGAGTTCACTCTGTGTTGGATTGGCATCACCTGAACTTGCGCCATGGGGCAGGTACTTCATTAAAATTAAATTTACGGTAATGCTACATGTACTACACCTCCGTACACACCATTTTTAACACGAAAAATGTGAACATCATCACATAAATTTTATTTTTCTGTGCTAATGTTTACATTTTTCCGTGTTATAAATGGTGTGTATGGAGGTTTAAAGTGGTACAGGTAGATTAATTCTTAAACTTAATACAATTTCAGAAGTTGGTGTTTATGTTAGCTTCCTTTCATTGCTTTATACACTGGACGAGCATTATGCTTCAGAAAATTGTAGTGAAGTTCCATCAAGTAAAAGATAACTGCCTAAAATATAATGATTATACTACAGAAAATTGTTTCAAAAACCCATTCTATATAAAGACACCAAAACTGCTGAACACTGAACTAGAGTGAATGGAAAGATATATTGTACAAGGTTAAGTTGAGGGCAAGTGATATATATCCCAGTGCTGACAACAAGTTCTAAATATGGTGGGGTGAAAATGGAGATGCAAATATTCTGCACCAGGTTTCTGTTATATGTAGTATAGACTGTAGAAGAGACCTCTTTCTTTTGAGATTTTCTGTTGGCATTACTTATTACCTTTCTTAAATTGTGGTTGATTTACATTCTTCTTGTGCATTTTCATGATAAGGTTATGCTTTGCATGATTTCAGACAATTTCCTTTGAGCATGGATGAACATGATATTTTTATATTGTTTGCAAAAGTTTTCCAGCTTCCTCACTTTTTGATGCCCTGCTTTTTTTCTTCTTCTAGCTCCATTTGTTCTACATACTGTGCTAGCTCCAGTATTTGGCCTACCACTTAACCCACAAGCAGCTGCAGCAGCAGAGAAAATTTTGATATCATCACTATCAAAATTAGAGAACATATGGCTTAAGGGGAGTGGACGGTACTTGCTTGGTGGCTTGCAACCGTCAATAGCGGACCTCAGCCTCGTCTGCGAAATTATGCAATTAGAGGTAAATGGGGGAGGGAGTAAGTCAGGCCACCATTCTGGAACGCCTCATGGTTTATTGTCTAATTTTTCAGTCAATACTTTTGCCCCGAGTTGACGAGTTCATAGTAAATAGATTCTGAACAGCTTTCTCAATGAGTTTCAGCTTGTAGATGAGAAGGATCGAGAGCGTATCCTTGGCCCGCACAAGAAAGTTCAGCAGTGGATTGAGAGCACAAGAAATGCAACGAGGCCTCATTTTGATGAAGTTCATAAGGTCCTTTATAAGGTCAAAGAGATTATTCGGGCGAAGCAATCTAATCAGGGAGATGGCGTGATGCAATCTAGAACTAAAGCCCCGCTAGCTTCAAAGATGTGACTAAACAGCCATTCCAGTATCCCTACTTGTGACAAACTGCAAGTGATGAACTTCAATTCTCTGTAATTTGGGGCCTTCTTTTTAAACTGCAAAAGCAAATGATTTCCCATATAAAGGATTCTATCGAGTCCCAACTCCCAAGTCTAAGTGCATATTAGACATGGTATATTATGTTAGCATGTACTTCACATTTGTGCAAAACATTTTGGACATGCTGGTTAATATTATTTTCTTTTAAGCCTTGCGGAGTAGTATGCCATTTTCAGATGTTGATGGTCGTTGGATTCTAGGATCGAACCCTTTCTACTACCTTTTCCCCCGTCCTATTTAATCACGAAGTCCATAATCCGTTATCAATAGAAATTATAAAATATAATTAAACTGTATATAGACACCAAAAACTGTATCACCGCACTTCAATCTTTTATGATAATAAAATAATGAATTCTATTCTGAATTTCATTTCAACTTACGGATCAAATATACCATATATATCGTAAAAGATAAACTTACTTTCAATCACATTTCAAACTTGTTGAGCTTCAATGAGAACGAGAGATGTTATGAAACCTAAAGGAAGAAGTTATTAAAGTGATGGGAAAAAAAAAAAAAGAGTATGGAAAAAATATAATCATATAATTTAATCATTTTTAAAACACTTGTCCAAAAACAAAAGACAAACATATATATTAGCATAAAAAAAAAAAGAGATATTGCAAAATGAAAAGCTAAATTAAATGATACTATAATAAATAATGGAATATATATATATATATATATATATATATATATATATATTTAATTTAGTTATTTTTAAATTAATTGT
>JASCZI010182164.1:1399-20470 GCA_036250425.1 Stylosanthes scabra
GCGAGTTGTTACATTCTATCCCCCTTAAAAAAGAATTTGTTTCCAAATTCTACGTCCCTAATAGGTGACTAACTATAATTTATTTTATAATCACTATGGTTCTTATGGATCAACCTTTGCTCTGATACCAAATAAAATAATAAAAAATTTTATTTCAAAAAAAAATTATCTAGACTTTAAATATGGAACTCCAATCTATGAATGCCATTTAATTTAATTTTTTCTCGGGTGTTGGCATGAAGTTTGCCCTACTAATAGGCTAAAATGTATTTTAGCGCATTAATTAGGCGAACTAGGTCCAATGTCCAAAAAAAAAATAATTTTCGGTATTTAAAGTTTTATTTATTTTTTTGTGAAAATAAAATTTTCATTTAATTTAGTACTGAAAATTTTTCCCAATTTTTAGCTTTCCATCTGTTAATTTCTCGAATGAGGGGATTTAGGTGGATTTCCAGATTTTTGACAGGGTTTTAATTTGTTTGAGTTGTAAGAAGAAGGGTTGGGGTGTGAATTCTGGTTTTGGATTGGGTTTGGAGTCTGGAGAACTAGGCCCAATTCAATGTCCAAAAAAATTACCTAGGACATGGAATCATGAAAACAAACAATGCAGTGTTCTATAGCTATGGCTCCTTAAATTTCGAAATTGTTATAGAAATCATGTGTAAAAAAAAATTAGCAAAACCACAAAGGTTAGGCACGATATTGCACCCGGACGAAGCTAAGGTGAACTGAGAGGCCAAAATGTAGGGTTTACAACAGGCTATGAAACTGGGTGAAGCATATTCATTTGAGGAAGATTATTTATATTTTGCATCCAACTTTAGAAATACAGATATCTTGCTATATCTTTTTGTTTTAATTATATCCTCACCCTAGAGAGTGTAATAGAATAGATTATGCATTAAGCAGATCTATATAGAATAGGATCGTGGACAAAAGTGAGAACATTATTTAGATCAAGGCAATATGTGTATGTGATTTTCTTTGTTGGTTAACAAAATTTCTTCCCAGATACTTGTGGCTCAAGCCAAAGGGACATGATGATGGTTAGTCCTGTCAGAAATATTGATTCAAATCCAAGGCAACAAAGTGTTAGTCACCTAATGTTTTTTAATACATATATATTAAATTGATTATTCACGTGACTGATCGAAAAAAAAAATATTATTCACGTAAAAACATTTTCATACAAAAATGATAATTGATAAACGTTAAATAATTTGAAATTCCTAACTAAATATTTTGAAATAATACTTGTTAATACTATCATCTTCTTTCTAATAGTAATATATAAAATTAATTAATTTGTATAACAGATCTCAAATTTAAAATATTATTATAGAAAAAAGAGAATTTTTACCCATATTATAATTGAGATTAGATGGGTCAAACTCAACTCTAATTCAGAAGTGAGAGATACTTCACATTTTAAATTCTTAAGATACCTTATATTTGATCGATGCTGAGACTTATAATATTATTAAAGAAGATAGTACATTAACGCTTGCATTATCTCTAGGTACCCTAAAATTTAAATTTGAATTTGAATCTAAACATTAACAAATTAAACAACTTTGTTTGAGTACGTATAATCATATATTGATTATTCACGAAGAAATGTTTTCGTATAAAAATGATAGTTATCAAACGTTAAATAATTTGAAATTTCTAATTAATTTTTTTGAAATAGTACTTGTCTTTTTTTATAAATTTTTTTAAATATAACATATATCATTTTCATCAGTTATATACATGGTTTAATTTGTTTGTTTTGGTTTTGCAGAATTGCATGATAAATAATATATGTTTTGGTTTTGCAGAATTATCATTTGCTTCTTAACATTTAGATTAGTTGATTACTTAAGATTGAATTGCTCTTACCCCTCGAGTGAAAGAACAATTGATAGCAGATTCATGTTCAAGGAAAGCCAACTTAGAATTTGAATTTGAATCTAAATGTTAACAAATTAAACTAATCTAAATATTGAGAAATTAAACTAAACTAAATGGATTGAGAACCTTGTTTGAGTACTTTTGTTAGAGTACTATGTCTTATTGTTACTGCTACGTTGTTTTGTGCTCCACTTCACCCCTCTAGTAGAAATAAAGAAATAAAATAAAAGAGTAAATGTTATTTTGGTTTATATGATTTAGTAAAAAAATTAAAATCATTTTTAAGGTAAAAATCGTGTCTAACGATTTGCTTTTCTTTTAAAATCGTCCTTTTTGACAAAAATTTTTCTTTTAAGATAAAATTGCTCCGCAACATATGATAATCACCAACAATATTTTTAATTTTTTTTAAAAAAACCTAACATTAATTTTTACTGAATTACAACTTAAAAATTCACTTTTCTAATCTTATTCGAAAATTTGTGGTTGTTGTTAGTGGTGACTACAATGGAAATAAAAGTAATCGTTGCGAAAGTGATACAATTTAAGGAGTAATTTTGTAATTAAAAAAAATTTAGAATGATTTTAAAATATCAAGGATACTGAAGCATTTGCTCTCTTATATCGACTACAAGTTGAATGATATTAGAATTTTAGAAATATAATTTGAACACACAAATAAAAAGAAAAAAATAACTTATGCAAAAATTCACACAAATCTAAAAATTCACTCAAATCCAAAAATTCATGTACCTTATTCTATTACCAATTTTCAGGAGAAAAATTATTAATATTTAGATTAAATATTATTAATATTTAATCAAAATATTATTTTGATTAAATCCATAATTCAGTTTTTACCTTAAAATATTATTAATATTTTACATAATCTTTTATGTATCATTTTAACCTAATAAACAAAATTTTATAAATATAAAAGACAAACCAATCGGATGTAAAACTAAAAATTTCCACCAAACATAGCTATATGAAATGAAGATGGAGGAAACATTGCATACATACATAAACTTAATATAGTATTGATTTCCAAAAAAAAAAAAAAAAATAAATGAATGAATGCTTCTTTGGAGTTTGGATTTGAGAACTACAATATGATTTATCAACAGTGTCATACTGGAATAAGTACATATCAATCTGTAGGTGAATAAAACTTCAGTGTCTTCCAAATCTAACCATTTAAGACATACGAATCTTTTGATGTACATCTATAACCAAAGGGTAGCAACTAAAAATTCTTTTAAGAGCAATTAAACCCTTTGGAGCATGTTGAAGTAATTCCTGTACCTTTGTGCCAACCCGAGCATGCCCAACGTGCCACGCACCGGTGTGAAGCATCACCACTTCTGATCCTCCGTCATCTTCTTTGCTAGAAAGAGCGTCGCGGTTTCCCAAGCGGCTAATGTGTAAACAGGATCCACCAAAATCCCAGTCTGCAGAGCAATTTGTTGGCATGCTTCCACTTCAACTTCCAAAACATTACCAAATCTAGAATTGGCAAATAAGGGGCAAAGTAAGAGTCAGAGAGACCAACCATAAATAGGCACCCAGAAGTTTTATACAACTAATGTTTCTATTTTTTTTGTGAGCTCTTTACAATTTGGTATGGTCTTACTCTTGCTTAGGATGACTGTGGTGTCCAAAATGTTATTTGTGAACCTGACTGTTTTGAGGCGTTCTTGTCTTCTTCTGATTTATCGTGATGACTTCAATTTGGCTCGAGAAGGAAGTGACATCCTCATGAAGATCAGAGACCTTCTTCAAAGGAATTGAAATGCCTCTGTGGCTCTTATTCAACGCACAACAAACATAGCTGTTGATCACATGGCAAAATTTGCAATGAGGAATAGGATTACCTATAATAGTGAATGGGTTGGTCCCTGGGACAGCCTTGAGAGTATTCTTCTAGGAGAGAGGTTGTCTGCTCCTTATTTTCTTCTCTTTTATTTTAGGTCACCAAAAAAAAAGAAAGAATATCTCATGCATTAAGGAGATCTATATAAAATAGGATTATGGACAAAAGTGAGAACATTGAGATCAAGGCGATATGTGTATATGATTTTCTTTGCTGGTTAACAAAATTTCGTGGTAGATACTTGTGGCTCGAGCCAAAGGGACATGATGACTGTTAGAAATATAATCATCAATGTGTTTCTATTGACTTAGTATTTTTGAAATGAAAAAGCCAACGTGTTATGACCAATAGGGTGCCAACACATAGTTACGGATGATAACTCATATAAATTTTAGATGATAACTTAATTTTGGATATATGAGTTACGGTTGATAACTTATATAAATTTTGGATGATAACTTAGTTATTAGCTCCTAATGATTCCCTAACGTTGGCTCCTTAGCATTGTTGTTTGGAAAAAAAATTAATGACAAAACACAAAGACCCAAGTTAATCCCGTTATACTAAACTTGAATGAGATTTTTTTTTGTGTGTCTACTTGAATGAGAATTTGTAAATTAGTTGTACATATACATGTATGATAGAATTGTATTCTATAGTATTTATTCTTTCACTCTTATTTTGAGGAGAAATAATAGAAAATGAATCTTAAAGACTAACAGGAAGTATAAACAAGTTAATATTGATTCACAAGCAAAGAAAAAAAAATGTTAGTCCCTTGTAAAAATGTTTTCGTATAAAAATGATAGTTAACAAACGTTAAATAATTTGAAATTCCTAATTAAAGTTTTTGAAATAATACTTGTGTATTTGTTATAAATTGTTTTTTATGAATTATTAGCAATAATTTATTTTGAGATTTTTAAAATACTATTGCAACAATATTATGTCAGAAAAAATCCATGAAAAACATGCATATATCATTTTCATGAGTTATATACATGGTTTAATTTGTTTGTTTTGGTTTTGCAGCATTGCATGATAAATAATTATCCTACCATGCTTTTTAGTCTCACAATGGTGTCAAAATTATAGCAAACAGATGAGTTTGAGGTGGCACAAGAGAGGTTTACTAGACGGGTAAGAGCAATCCAGTCTTAAGTCATCAACTACAACAACAATGATAAAGTAGTAGCCAAAACCATAAATAAAAGGATGGTAAAGAACAATTGATAGCAGGTTCGAGTTCAAGAAAAGCCAACTTAGAATTTGAATTTAAATCTAAATGTTAACAAATTAAACAAAACTAAATGGACTGATAACCTTGTTTGAGTACTTTTGTTAGAGTACCATCTCTTATTGTTACTGCTACTTTGTTTTGTGCTCACTTCACCCCTCTAGGAGAAATAAAGAAATAAAATAAAAGAGTTAAGTGTTATTTTGGTTTATATGATTTTATTAGAAAATTAAAATCAATTTTAAAGTTTTTTATATTAAAAAACGTCTCTAACGTTTACTTTTATTTTAAAATCGTCCTTTGAAATTTGTTTTCTAAAGGTAAAATTGCTTCACGAATTATGTGATAATTCACTTTTCTAACTTTATTTGAAAATTGTGGTTGTCATTGGTGGTGATTGCAATGGAAATAGAAGTAATGGTTATGAAGGTGATACAATTTAAGGGCAATTTTGTCGTTAAAAAGAATTTGATCCGGATAAATGATTTTAAAATATCAATGATACAGTCAAGTATTTGCTCTCTTATGTCGACTATAAGTTGAAGGATATTTAGAAATAGAATTTGAACACACAAATAAAAGAAAAAAAATAACTTATGCAAAAATTCATGCAAATTTTCAGGAAAAATAATTTCATGAAAAATCCAGTGTATGCATCCATAATTCAGTTTTTACGTTAAAATATTATTAATATTTTACATAATTTTTTATGTATCATTTTAACCTGATAAACAAAATTTTATAAATATCAAAGACAAACCAATCGGATGTAAAACTTAAAATTCCCACCAAACATACCTATATGAAATGAGGATGGAGGAAACATTGCATACATACATAAACATAATAGTATTGATTTCCAAAAAAATATAAATGAATGAATGTTATTTTGGAGTCTGGAATTCAGAACTACAATATGATTTATCATCAGTGTCACACTGGAATAAGCAAGTATCAGTCTTTAGTGTCTTCCGAATCAAACCATTTAAGATATATGAATCTATTGCTGTATATCTATAACCAAAGGGTAGCAGCTAGCAAATTCTTTTAGGAGCAATTAAACCCTTTTCGGAGCATGTTGAAGTAATTCCTGTACCTTTGTGCCAACCCGAACATGCCCAACGTGCCACCGGTGTGAAGCATCACCACTTCTGATCCTCCACCATCTTCTTTGCTAGAAAGGAGCGTCGCGGTTTCCCAAGCGGCCAATGTATAAACAGGATCAACCAAAATCCCAGTCTGCTGAGCAATTTGTTGGCATGCTTCCACCTCACCTTCCAAAACATTACCAAATCTAGAATTGGCAAATAAGGGGCAAATTAAGAGTCAGAGACACCAACCATAAATAGGCACCCAGAAGTTTTATAGAACTAATGCTTTTGCGTTTTGGTATGAAGGTTTATGGCCTTAGAAAAGTGGGCTGCAGAACTAAGGAAACTAGTTAATAATCTAACAGAACAAAATTTTAATCCCTTTTTTCACAGGTTTTGGCTGTATATCAGTTTATGCGGGTGTAAGATGAGCTAATGAGGCTCATATATGTCTGGGTTCTGATCAGAAACTATCACCGAGATTTGGGTACTGAAGTATGAAGCTTGGGATATCTGTTTCTAAATTATAAAGATCATCTTTATGTGACTTACAACATCAGGAGATGATTTGTGAAAAGCTCACTTGGTTTTCATAGCAGCTTGCTGTATTATCAATAGTTGGTGAGACTGAGTTGTTCTTGATAGGTTAAAGAAAAACTTCGAATGTCCAAGGTTCAGTGGCTGCGTGCGGAGATGTCTAAACATGAAGATGAATCTTAGCTGGTTGCTGTTACTTTCTTCTTTTCCCTTTTGGTTTTGTGTGTTGTGACTTCACATGGAAATACTGGGCATGGATGGAGCAACAATGAGGAGTCATGATTTATGGGCTTATGGTTGGAATGGCGGAGTTTCAAACTTGCAAGACTAACAAAATCAAAGACTTATGCATGAGATGCAATTTGTAAAGGGTGTGGTTTGCATGATGCTCCTCTAATACCACTCACATAAAAGACTCTGCTACAGACTACTGTGCTACCCAAGATGGTGGAGGAAACGTTTAAGAGATTAGAATGGAAGGTTTCTCACAATTCTACTACTTCTGTCTTCACTCCTATAACTGTTGCTTATAAATCCTGATACACTAGCAGCTGGGAGCATGCCCTCCTCTCGAGTGAAGTGGGGCTGGTCAACAACTCAACATATACAATGCTCGTGTTTGGTGATAGGCCGAAGAGTGCAGTGATTTGGAGGTGAAGGCGAATGAACTTTATACAAATTTGAATTGGGAGAGACACAGGGCGCGCCAAAGTTGGCATAGTAAGGAGCAAAAGGATCAACAAAAACTTAAATTTTAATGTTTAATTCTATTTTTTTTCATAACTCTTAGCTGTAATTCCGTAGCAGTAAATACAGTGAAATCTTACCTTCTTGGACGGCCACGTTCCACCCAATACACGATCCCACCATCTTCATTTATGTTGTGATCACTAAACTGAACATTAAAATGCTTCTGGAATTCAGAAATCAAGCGTTCCTCCTGTTGTTTGTATCCTTCAATTTTGTCAGCCAGTATGACTGCATGTACCTCCCATGGAAGCCTGATTGGAAGCAAGAACTAAGATTATGATGATTTAATGATGTCATTCTACTATGCCTCAAAATTTAAAAACATGACAAAGTAAAGTCATTTGAAAATATGCACACACCCTAAGCAAAGGGCTGCAAGTCCTAAACCAACAGCTGTTGTGCCAGTTCCAGCATCTATAACAAATTTCAAGGCCCTTTCTTTTCCAAGTAAATGACTCTGTGATAAGTATTGCGCTAACCGAATCATACCTGCACATAGAAACAATATTTTCATAAGGTTATTGCAACAAACAGCAATTAGACTTCACTAAAATAAGAAGCAACTGAAGGCATAAATATAAATAATATGAATACATTCTGATATATGATTAAGATAAGTTTGATTTAAAGAGATAAAAGATGCCAGGATCTAGTTTCTCATAAAGTTCATCATGTTCTTGGAAACTATTGTCTCTAAATGAGATGCTTGATTCTTCTGTGATAATACCCATTTAAGTTGAATTCAATTAAGACATTATTACTTGTTATTAAATTTCAGAACTTCAGAAATGTTCTTTAAAGATATGCCATCTTTTCCCCCCTTTAGAGGATAATCTTCTTGTTACCTAGTAGAGCTACAGAATCACCTGCACCTTCATTGACAATTAAATATTTCCGCTTAAGGTTTCTGTTGCTTCTACTTACATCCAATTCCATCAAGTTTGCAGTAGACAATTCTGTTGTTGAAGAATCTTGAGCGATATCGCTGAACAAAATGACAGAACCACTGTTACCAGCCACTGACTTAGCATAGCCCTTTAGCATCTCTTCTCTGTCGGCATAAATATTTCTCGGAACATATGTGACATTTCCATATATTGTAGACATCAGGTTATAGCCAGTTAAGATTTCAGGCTGCTCTCCTCGTAGAAGCAGGTGCGATGCAATTCCTCTCTCGGCGCATAGAACCGCTGAAAAAGAAAATTTAAAAAAAAAAATTGGAAAAAGAGATTTCAAAGGCAATGTTACATCATATAACATCAACTAGAAACATAAAAATCAGCATAATATTAACCATAACAAACTAAATTACCTACCAATAGCAGCTGTATGAGCACTTTGACAACCACCGCATGTAACCTAGAAAATGCCCAAGCCGAAAGTTATTTGATCTTGTAAATCCTAAAGTTAAGAAAATTGAGTAGTAAAAGTTACTAGAACCAACAAAAATTCAGAACAAATCAAGGACAGAGATTGAATACCCCTATATAAGTATGACTGCAGGAAACAACAATCTAATTATTCTAATTAAATATACTAAAAATGAGTTCAAAAATAAAAAATGTAACGGAAAATGTTTAGAAGAGCCTTGATTCTATTAAGGCCACTTTAACCGAATGAATTTAGGACTAAGGAATCTAACAAAAGGAATCCATTCTTCCAAAGCCAATAAAAACAAGCCACCAAAGAATGGTTAAAGGTTGTTAAAGAACCTAATTCAACAGAAAGTAAAGGCTAAACAGGACTTTAACACATTGATGAGAATGATTTTACCACATCAGTCACGGAATGGTCTTCAATGAGGGGAATCAACCCATCCAACTTTCTAGCTTTGTTGCCATTAATCAGTGGGTGCAACAAATCGTCACGCACCATATAGAAGCATGTCCCTTGATTTCTCGTCTCCTTAGCGCCATGTCCGAAACCAGGAGCGGTGTTCAATTGGAAATTACAACCATCTGATCCATGTCTAGGCATTACTACTTGGTGAATCTTTGTTTCAGGGGTTGGCAGTGTCCATCTTCTATTAAGTATCTTTTCCACAAATTCCTCATTTCTGAATCTGTGTTTTGAAATCACCTAACCATGATATATGCCGAGTAAACTATCATATCTACTTGCGAATGTTCATAACGCTAACAAAACAACCGAATCCTAAAACATTATACATAATTCCTAAATTCCTAAACTACCACTCTTAACCTAACTCATCCCACTTCCAATTTCCAACCCTTCGTGGATACAAAGTAAGTTTCTTTTGAGTAGAAATAATAGTTTGCTCAATACTATATATTTCGAAGCTTAATTCCAATTAAGTAAAAGATGATTAAATGAATAGGAGCATATCATGTTATCTTGAATAGTAAATCCAAATACCAGTGCTTGAAACGATGAACAAAGAAACAAAATTGGAAAAGGAAAAAAGAGGGGAATAGAAGGATGAAGTGGTAGTGTACCTGAAGAGTGTTTGAATTTTGAATCTCGTTAAACATAGTGGCTGCTACATTCTTAGTGGTAAATTGTTGGAGCTTCATGTCATACCACTTTCGCAGTTTCGCATGTTATTAGGCGTCTTTTATTATGTGAGTAATGCTATGGTACAGGAACCAATTAGGAAACCATGAATAAGTGAGTATTAAAAATGGAAAACCTTATCATTCAGATAATATAAAACTTATCTTCTATGACTTTTCATTAGCTCCTATTACCTCTTAACTGAAGATTCTCCATAGAATTCTGTTTCTGGTAAAAAAAAAAAAAAAAGAATTCTATCTCTTATTTGAAATTGTCTTTTAAAAATAAAAATTATTTTTTTATTTGTGTTGGTAAGCAAATGGCTTTTCTTAAAAAAAAAAAAAAAAGCAATATATCATTGGTTTCTTAAAAAAATATATAATTTATTTTTTAAATAAAAGTATTTTTTTAAAAACGCATAATTCAAATTAAAAAAAATTATTTTTTAATAAAAAATTATTTTTCCTTAAGAAAAAACCAATCTAAATCAACATTTAGGGTCGATTTAAGGTCAATTTGGTAATGCTGAGCCCTCAAAAAGCTCACTTTTTGGCTTTCAAAAAATATCTCTCAGAGTGCCACAGGCTTTTTCAAGAGCAAAAAGCTACTTATCTTTTTGGGTTTTCAAATGCAAAATGGTGGTTTCGAAAGCAAGAATATTTGATCAAAAAATTTTATTAAACACACCCTTAATAATCTTGTGGTTCTTAAAAAGCTGGAGCTCTCAAAAAGCAACTATTGAAAAACCTATTTGGTAAAACATCTTAAAATTGACTCTCAATAAGTAGGGGCTATACATATAGTGTTTGATAAAAATAATTTTTTTATTAAAATTTAAGGTTAATTTGTCATATTTTTAGGAGTTTGAAAAGCTACTCGATAAGGACTCTCAAAAGTACCCTGCTTTCAAAAGCCATGAGCAAAAACTTTCTGGCTTTTGAGTTACTAAACCCAAAGGTGTAGAAAAAAGCTTTACCAAACCCACCGTTAGACTCTTATCCATATCCAGTCCGTTTTTTTTTTTTTGGACATTTTTGTTACATACATATTTTTTTTTGACTTATACATATATATATATATAGCTCTTTCCCTAGGTAGCTGTTACCGTAGATGGTTTTTGTCATGTTTTTAGCTTAGTTGAAGCCCAATCTAAACAGGCAAACACTTCTTCAAACAATACCGTAGGTTAATGAAAAAAAAAATACAAGTAGGTTTGATTTTATTTTTTGGGCTTTCCGTAGGTTTGATTCGATCGAATTCTCCAAATTGCAGACCAAAAAAAATTCTCCCAATTGAGCTGAAAAATCCTTTGAAGCTCAGTCGGTTTAGGAATTTACCTAAGATAAGCCACCTTTTGTTTTTGGCATCACCCAAGATAAGTCATCTCATGCTTTCTGTTCAGATAAACCGTTTCCATGAGTTCAAGGCCCAATGTTGATCAAATAAATGCACTCCCCATGGGCGTCTGAGAATTTTATGTGAAAATCCAATAAAATAAAAAATAAAAAAAATTAACAACATCCCCTAACACAAAAGATAGCTGACTTGAGTTGTTTAAGTATCTTGAATTGGTTAAATATCTAATTCCAAATTTAAATTTTTGGAGCGGCATGTATGTAAAAGGGATGTGACCACGTCAAACCCTTCGAAAGGGACACTTAAGATTCATGATGTAGGATACTCTACTAAAAAAAATAAAATAAATCTAACAAAATAAAAATAAAAAGGGAAAGCTCAATTCGTCAACTTCCACATGGTCAAACAAAAAAATTCGTCAACTTCCAGTTTTGGTACTTAAATATTAATTTTTTTTTTCTGACACGGTACTAAATATAAATTATTCATGCTTGAAACATTATTGATCAACTGTAGACGACCATTCTTTAAGAAATGCATGTTTATTGTTTCATTTATTCCAGAAGAAGAAAAACACGGGCATGAAAACACACTAGAACACATGAGTAATTGAGTATTGTTACGAAACACACTAGAACACATTGACCGTTGGAACGTACCATATGTAAATGTAATGTATTACTAGGGTACAATGTTGTTAGCTTTGGTCTTATTAATCCAATATATGAATGAATTCTTGGTGTTCCTGAATCCGAAGAAGCCATGCTCTTTGGCCTTGTTCATGTTACCCAACGGGAAAAGTATGGTTAAGGCCGAATCAGCAACCCACCAGGAAGCAACATCTTCAATCTTGGTAGGCTGCAGCTGATTCTCCCTCACAATCTGGTCCCACACGGGTCCCTTGTCCCTCATAATCTCCGACAGCCTCACCTCTGAGCCCTCTTGGTAACCATACTCCTCAATCCCAAACTGTTCCGCCAACACCTTCCACAGATGCTTCCACTTGAACACGTCTCCGTTGCTGCAATTGAAGGCTTCATTCTTCGCAGAAGGATGATCCTCCACCGCGGCCCATACATACTGCTCCGCAATTAGATCAGCATCAGAAGCCATATAGTAAGATTCCCATACCAACCTGTTGCCTGGGAATCTCAGCGGAGCACCCTCGTGCTTGCAAATAGCGGCATAAACGCAAAGAGTGCCTACTATGTTCATCACACAGTGAGGGGAGAAACCGAATATTAGTTGGGGTCGGTGAACCGACCACGTAACAGTAACACCCTCCTTCTTCGCCGTCTCTTCCATCAAGATATCTTCTTGAGTGTGGTAAAAATGGGGTTTGCCAGAGCGGGGCATATCCTCCGTCAACGGCGAGTCGTGGAACTTGAGCTCCAACGGATTCATCGATTCAGCGTAGTGACAGATACCTGTTTGAAGTGACACGTGGCAAAAAGAGGGGGCATTGGGGATCACTGCGCGGAGGACGTTCCTGAGCATGGCACCGTTGACTTTACATTTCTCAGCTTCAGTGGGTCGTGGGGCCCACGCTGTGTAGAAGATGTGCGTGACGTCGGTTAGTAGAGACAGCTTGGCTTCAGCATCGTGTGGATCGGAGATATCGCACTGGATGTATCGAATGGGGTGGATGGCGTTCCAGGACGGCGGGCGACACCTATACTTTCCATGGTCCGCCGGGTGTGTTGGGGAGTGGTAGAATTTGTGCTAGGCTGTTTCCCACTATCCCTGTCACACCAATGACTAGGGCCACGCTCTTCAAGCCTCCTGCTGCTGCTTCCTCATTTTTGGACTTCTAAATCAAGGATCGGATGTGGAAACTCACTTGCTTTTACTTCAACTTAAATGATTATTATCTAATAGTTTTTAGAAGAATATCAATGAATATAAATTATTTCTTGTAAAGCTTTTAATTACCTCGGAATTGTTGATTGCTTCTAAACGCCACCAGCTCATTTTGCAGTGTTGAAGAGGCCGCTGGGAATAGCAAGAAGCTCAAGTTTTTGTCCTGAAAGAAAATGAAGAAGGGGATATTTAAAGCAAATCACCACTGACGATGCTAATTGATACGTTACTTTTTTTTTTTTAATTTATTACAATATTAAATATTAATATTTAATTTGAAAGATATAAAAAAAATTTAGCTAACCTATGCATACCTAGGATATGATAAATTTATTATTAATAGAAATTTTAAATATTTATATTTAATGAAAAAAAAATATATTGAAAATTTAATTTTTTTTTATATTTTCAATTAAAATAAAATTAATTTGTAATCTTATAATGTGAAAGACATGTATTATTAGCTAAGAAAAAGACTAGAGAGCTAATACATTATCATTAATAGGGAGTCAACACATAGTTACGGATTATAACTCATATAAATTTGGATGATAACTTAATCTTAAATATATGAGTTACGGATGATAACTCATATAAAAAATAAATATTTTTAAATTAACATTTACCTTAAGAAAAAGTTTGATAAATTGTTTTTATGATAAAAATGGTTTTCTGTGTAAAACAGTTTAAACTAATTTTATTTTTTATCTAATTTAAATTCATATTTTTATTATAAATTATTTAAAACCAATTTGTTACGGGAGAAAATTTGGTATAGTTTCCCAATAAATAATTTTATACAGTTAATTTAAAACCAATTTGTTGTATATGAAAAAATAATTTATTATGATTTTTAAATTATTTATAATGATTTACCGCTGTTGATGCACTGGTTTGGCCCAAAGACCCGGTCCAAATCTAGTGAAATTTGTGGCAATTTGAACTAATATTAAAGTGGTCCGGTTTTAAGGTGACTGGACTTTAAAATAATCTGTTAGTCTCTGAAATTAGATTTGAAATAAGTCACGATAGGTTTGGTAAAGTTTTTTGGGCAAGTATTCTTGCTCTCAAAAAGTATAGTCATTTTTTATAATTCAAAAAGTCAAAAAGTTTTTGCTCTCGGCTTTCGAGAGTTAAGGGTGCTTTTGGGAGTCAGCAAGAATAGCTTTTTAGAGTTGACTCTGGCTTTTCAAATGCGAAATGACTAATCAACCATATCTTTTATTAGAAAATCAATTTTGTCTTTAATTAATTACATTTAATTTTACATTAATGCAATACATATTAATAAAAGGTCATTTTAGTAATTTAACACTTTAAGAGCAACTATCAAATATATTTTACCAAATACTATATGTGTGACATTTGTTTATTGAGAGCAATTTTAAGCGGTTTTATCAAACGGTTATGTTGTGGCTCTCAGAGAATCACTTTTTGAAAGCCAAAAATCTCAGCAATTTTTTAAGAACCACTACATTACCAAATCGAGCAGATCACCCAATAGCCTAATAATAATATTATTACATGTAATTATAATTTATGATGTGGACGAGAATATATATGAAATCAAATAAACTTAATAAAATGATCTGATAGTCTTGAAATTAGGGAAAATCTTTTTTACCTGGACTATGTTGATCTTGTAGATGATGATGAATATTTTGGATTTGAAAAACAGGTGTTTGTTGGGTTTTGTAAGGGGTGATAGTAACGAAATCTGAGTGATTATTATTGTTAATGTCATTGTTATTTGTTGGAAAAGGAGACAACGGGGAAGGAGAGAGGGGATTTGAGACTTGGGACTTTAGTAGATGGTCAGATGGATATTAAAGAAAGATAAAGGATAAAATTGAAAAAGAAAAAATTGACTAATAGTTAATTGTAAAAAAATTAATAGTAAGGACAAAATTAAATTTTTTAAACATTAAAAACAAAATTGAATTGAATTAAATTAAACGTTAAATGTAATTTTAAAAATTTTTAAAAATATTAGGGACAAAAATAATATTAGGGTAAATTATAATTATTTCGTGTTTACATACTAATTTGTCAATACATAAATAATTGATATAATTGATTATATATGTAAAATTAAATTATAAAATATATATTATTAAAATAAATAATTTTCTTTTAATACAATTAATTTTCTTAAGACACAAAAATGATTTTTTAAATAAATATAATAATTACCAATATATGCAAAATTAGGAGCAAGTCGCGTTTTTAAATCACATTACACATTTCATTTACAGCAAAAACGAAAAAAAAGTTCTTTTGTTTTTGGGCAAGAACGAAAAAAAATTGTTTAAATGAGATATGTATATATTTATCTCGTTTATACGGTGAGCGAAATAACTTTTAAGAGTTAAGACCCATTTATATAAGTTTAAACAAGATTTTTCGGAAAGAAAAGTTGAGTCTAATTTTTTTTTTTTATAAAAAATGGGAAAAATCAAACAATTTATCTGTTTAACTCATTCATTCGAACGAATCAAATCGTGTTAACATTTTTTATAATTCATTTAAAATACGGTTAACCTTTTTTCTAGTTTTGAATTGCCATTTATGACGAATCAACTTGAATTCACTGCTTCGGCTTGTATTGAGTGTTGACAACTCTAATTTAAAATGTGCCCTTAAACTCAATTTGCTTAATGTATAATATTAATATGAGATATAGAGATAGAGATATAGACATTAAAAAAAAATAGACACAATATTTTTGTGTCTATGTATTATATTTGACAAAACGAATGAATAAAATACACATATTCATATATTTAAAATGACTAACCACCCTTAATTCGACCACTAGTTCTAAAACCACCATCATCATTCCATCCCCAACGTTACCATCAATGATTCTTCGTCACTTCTCTCAAATCACCATTCTTAACTGGTTTTATTTTCAAGAACATTATTCAAATACACAAAAACTTACGGTAATATTATTTAAACAAGTGGTTTTACCAACCAAGTGGTTAACCAAGTAAATTTGCAACAACAATACCACTCTAAAAAAAAAGAGAGTGATACACGCGCTCTTCCTCCTCCTCCTCCTCATCCTCCTTTCTACGGCCAAATCAATCTCAATTTGTGGAAAGCCTTTGATGGCTTCCTTATGAAAACATCAATTTTTATCTGGATATAGACGGATGCGGGCAGGGTTAAGCTTGGTAGAGGGTTCGAGACGAGAATAGGTCGTCCTTCTTCTTCTTCTTCAATTTTTGTTTGGGTATAGACGGATGCGGGCAGGGTTAAGCTCGGTAGAGGGTTCGAGACGAGAATAGGTCGTCGTCGTCGTCATCGTCCTCCTCCTCCTCCTCCTCCTCCTCCTCCTCCTCCTCCTTCTTCTTTGTTTTACAATGAGATCACGCAAATCAAAACGGAATTTAACAACGAGAATAAATCTAATAACAGAAGAAGAAGACGAAAACGAATATCAAATCTAAGAACGTTGCAGAATTAAAAAACGAACGTACCTCACATAAACAACGCAGAGAATGACGCAGAGGAACGATGCAGAAGATGGTTGCAGAAAACGTTGAATTCCATAATCATGAATCGTGAATCACAAATCACATGAATCAAACGATAAAATTAACAATAGAAGAAGAAGAAGAACGAATGAAAATGGAAAACTGAATTTTTGGCACGTCTGAAATAGTAATAAGACGTTATAATAAGGAAAAAAAAGCGCGTGAGTGAATTTGCTTGGTTAACCACTTGGTTGGTAAAACCACTTGTTCACCTAGAATTATTAAAAAAATTAAATACACAATTTTAATTAAAAAAAAACTGAGAACTAAATGGAGAAGAAGAGGCAATTGTAAATATGGGACATAAATTTGAAGGTGGACTTGACACAAAAAAACGAGCTACCAACCGTTCTTACAAACAGAGCAAGGATGGTGAAGATAAGTTAACAAGAGAATGCATAGCTCTTACCCAAAAGCGAAGACAAGATAGATTTAGATATGCTCGGTAATAACATGCCAAAATGATGTATATTTGGTGGGAGGAAGAATTGGCAAAGACAAAATAGCGAAGCAGCAAGGACGAGGTGACGAGCGAAATACAATGAGCTACGGTGGAACATTAAAGAGGAAATGAGGGAGGTCAGAGCAGAAAAATAAGGGATAGAAGGGGAAGAGAACTAGGGAAGAGAAGAGACAGGTGAGTTATGAGAAAAAGAGTTAAGAGGAAAAATGAAAATAAAAAATAGAATGAGAATATAATTGTAAAATTATTGTGTCCTAGTTTTAATTTCTGGGTCTCAACATTAAATATATGTAATTGATGACCACTATCTTTAAAAATTGAGAAACTATAGGGAGCCACTCATATATGAAGTAAATTGAAGTTAAAGGGTGAAATCCTAACCCTAGCTCCATTATTTCTTTGCCCCACCGCCACTGCCACCCATGTCGCCGCATTTTCTTCTTCCTCGCCTTTCCCCCATTGCCGCCTCGTCTTTTTCTTCTTCTTCTTCCCGCGATCATGCCACTCCCATTGCCACTTGCACCGCTACTGCCTCTTCTTCTTATTTGCACGGTCTCGTCGGTGCCACCCGCAGCCTTCTTCTTCTTGCGTCCCTATCCGGTGGAGGTGTTGAGGTTACATATGATATCGTGCATCTGTGTCCGGTAGTGTGGTGGTAGTGTGGTTATAGATAATAATTTTATAGTGTCTGGATGATAATTCTTTTTAATTTCGAATAATAACTTTTTTAATTGTTGTGCTGTTGAGGGCTGTGGTTAGTGGTGGTTTAGGATTAGGCGGGGGTGGTGGTAGTGGTGAGGTTAGGAGGCGGCTAGTGGTGGTGGTGGTAGTGACGGTAGATGAGTTATGGATGATAATTTCTATTATATTTGGATGATAATTTTTTTTCAATTTTGAATGATAACTTTTTTTAGTTTTGGATGATAACTTTTAATTGAACTTATTTTCTCTCTAATATTGGTTTCGTAGCACTGTTGTTAAAAATTTGTGTCTAAGAAACCAAATGGTAAGGTGTTCACCTAAGGGTGGCAATGGGTAAGGTAGGATAGGGTAGGGTTTAGACTCAACTCTAACTCACCCGTTGGTTTATTTTTTCACTAAAATTTAATCCTACCATATCTATGAATTTAAAACATGTCAATTCTAATCCTATCCGCGGATTTATAAAAACTTCAATATTTATAAATTACTAAATAAAATTGATTTCTGTATAAATAAAGTTGTTAAGTTTCCAATTGTTTGATTCAATGGTTCAAAATTTTGTATATTATTGAAAATTATTGGTTCGACACTCACTCCTAATATATTTTATAGGATAAATATCCTCTAAAATTGTTAGGTTATTTATAAAGTTGTAAAGTGATGCTTTAATCACCTTTGATTTTATATTTTTTTATTGCTTGTGATTCTACCATTTTACTTTAAAGATGATTAAAATACTAATTTACCCCTTTAAAATAACTTTAGACGATCTTAACTCCATTTTATATATATATATATATATATATATATATATATATATATATATATAGTGTGGTTTGATTAATAGGGTACAGCCTCAACCCGCATCAATCCGCAAGTCAACCCGCTATGTGTACAATCGTACCTGCTGCTACGGATCAGATTGGTTCTCACCCCCATCGAGTTAGATCGAATTTAATACCCGCATATAGGGTTGTTATTAGCATCGACTATATTTTTCATTGCAAAGGTCATGATTGACAACATGCACTAAGTTTTAAACTAACTTGGTTATAAAACATTTACGGCCATAGTTTTCGTAAAACCTTTTCTTTAAAAACATTTTCTTGTGTGTGTGTGAGAGAGATAATAAACTTTGGTTTTTGATAAGAAGTTTACCTAAATTCTAAGATACTAAACCATCTTCAAAGCTTGCGGACTCGTCTTCTTGTCTTGTTGCTTGCTTCCAATGCTTATCCTCAACTTCAATGTTT
>JASCZI010182168.1:739-10769 GCA_036250425.1 Stylosanthes scabra
AAGAGGCAAGAGAAAAATAGTTGAGTAAGTGATGGGGATTTTGATTGATTCACAAGAGGGAGGTAAGAATGGAGGTCAATGTTCAATGATGTTTTTCAATAGGAAGAAGAAGGTGGATTCTGCTCGTAAGAACACCTCTGACCCCCAACTTGCTAAGGAACTATCTGTACCTCAACTCTTGGCAATTGGTAATTCAACTTTTCCTTTTTTTTTTTTTTAAAGTTCATTTCAATTTTTAATTTAATTTAATTCTCCGCCCTCTCCAATTTGAGTGAGATTTCCTACTTGTTTAATCTTCCGTTTTTGAAAGAAACAAAAAATGACCCTTGGAACTGAGTTTTATGTCTTTAATGAAAACTCAGAAGCTTGTCAAAATGAAACTCGAACATTTTAAATATATAAGAAGGTTTTCAAGTATACCATTGTACTTTTTTGTAGTATTAGTATTCCAATTCTCATCATAATTGAGATTTATATTAAATAATTTATATGGTTCAGATTGAATTGGCAAACATTGTTGTGGGTATGCAATTTGAAAAGTTCACAAAGACCTGTAACTGGTCGTTTTCTTTCTCTAGTTTGGATTGGTTCAAAATCCCATATTTATGCAGCTTGTCTACTCGCATTGCAAAGTTTTCAGCTTTTTACTTTCTCAAGCCATATGTTGTAGAGTAATTAATTAACCTGAGTTATACTAAGTTTGAAGTCACGTTTTCTCATGACCTTCTCATATGTTAGAACCAAACAAAAGTACACATGCAACTAGTAAAAGAAATAGTAAGTTGGACGATTAATCAATAGTCAGTTTTGACAAATATCATTTACCGATCTTTAATCATATTAAAAAATATACTGCAAGTCTCAAAAAAATATATATGGATATTATTTTTTCTAATAATTATACCTACAGTTTAAAATAACAATCAATTATTATATATATGTGTGTATATGAACAAAAGAGAACAAAGTTTAGGCTACCTTATTTCAGTTTAATAATAATAACCAAGTGTTGGGGATGGAATCTTGCCTTTCGTAAACTCTTAAGTGATCTTAGATTCACTACGGATTAGTCCTTAAACTATATATTTTGAGAGTAGTTAGGAAGATAAGTTGGGGTAATTACAATGTAACTAACTCTAGACTACAATAGATACACGTTCAGAATAATTTAGAGGTTTGTCGGAGTCAGTTGAAGGAAGTTTGGACTTAGTTAGGGATGGTTGTGGTGGTTGATATGGGTTTTACAGTAGGGTCTATAAGTGAACTATACTGTGAAATTGTTTTATTTATTTATTTATTTTTTGCGTTCAGGTGTTGGTGCAACAATTGGTGCTGGTGTATATGTTCTGGTTGGAACCGTTGCTCGGGAGCACTCCGGTCCCTCTTTGGCAATTTCTTTCCTGGTAGCTGGATTCGCAGCTGCTCTTTCGGCATTTTGCTACGCAGAGCTAGCAAGTCTTTGCCCTTCTGCTGGGAGTGCCTATCATTACACATACATATTTGTTGGGGAAGGGTAACAACATTTCTTTTGATTCTACTTTCTACATATTTATTTCTCTTTCGATTTGCATAAAAAGCCTTTTTAATCTACTCCTTGCTTTGCTCTCATTGGAACTTCTAGTTATGAAATGGTATTGATTCAGTTTAATGGAAATGAAGATTGAAGTGCTTGTGTGGTGCTTATGACTTGATTCTTTAGTTACAAATGTATGAAGTATATGAACCTATGTGAAAGAGAAAAAAGGGGGGGGGGGGTTGTGGAATTTTTGTATTCTATCAATACTTCTTTTCGAATCGGAGGTCTATGTGAGTTTACTATAATAGTTCTTTTATTGAAAAAATAGAAAAGAAATATTTTAATTGGAGAAAGTTGGAGTAGAAGGAGACTTAGGAAGACTTTGAATGAGCTGATAAGAAGAGATTTAAGCATAAATCTAGACATGATTCATGATCAAGCGCAATGATGTCTTGTGATCTGTGTAGCTGATCCCACCTAATAGGATAAGGCTTGGTTTGTTGTTGTTGTTGTATTTTTCAATTGTGACTTTGAGAGTTGATGTACTTTGATGAATAGAAAATATTGCATTCTTTGCAGAGTTGCTTGGTTGATTGGCTGGGCTTTGATACTAGAATATACAATTGGTGGAGCTGCTGTTGCTCGAGGCATAACACCCAATCTGGTATGATGTTCGTTTAACTTTTCTATTTATGTTATGTTTCCTGAGAAAAAAATTGGGTTGGGAGGAGGGGAAGCTAGGGTTGATTTGTTTCTCCTTCAAGCTTTCCACTTTCTGTTTCAGTATGTTCTTTAGTAGTTTTTCTTGTTCAATCATTTATTATTGGTTTTATTTGAAGTTAATTTTTTGTATTGTTACTATTTCAGCGAACAAAACAATGTTGTTCGTGTTTTGCTCTAAAATCATATTATTTTCTGTTTCTCATTTTCTTTTCTGAAATTCAGAATTCCATTGGATGATCTCCTTGTATATATTATGTATGTAATTATGTAATCTAATATGTAATGAAACTATCTTACAACTCAATTATTGACAGAATATAATATTTCTTTGATTAGGCTGCTCTTGTTGGAGGTGAAGATAATCTGCCCATCTTTTTGTCACGTCAGCATATTGCTGGGATTGATATTGTTGTAGACCCATGTGCAGCAATTATGATATTTATTATTACTGCACTCCTGTGTGTCGGAATTAAAGAGGTACTTTTCATTTTGAATTTTGTTACATTTTTTAAAATTTTGTGACCCATGTGTCCATTGTGCGAATCCAACAATTATTATTCTTTATTAAATCCTTTCAAAGGACACCCAAAAAAAAAAACTTTCAAATGTCCAAATATGTTTTGAGAACCTTTTTATTTGAATGGTTGAATTATGCAGAGTATAATGGTTCAAAGTATAGTGACATCAGTGAACATATGCGCTTTGATGTTTGTCATATTTGCTGGTGGCTACCTAGGATTCAAATCTGGATGGCCTGGATATGAACTTCCTACAGGGTACTTTACATCTTTGTTCTGCAATATCAATGTATATTTGTTCTGTTTGAGTTACTGATTTCTTGTCTATTGCTCTTACTTTAATAGATCTTTTCCATTCGGGGTAGATGGAATGCTTGCTGGTTCTGCAACTGTCTTTTTTGCTTATATAGGTTTTGATGCAGTTGCCAGCACTGCTGAAGAGGTATAGATGACGCTGTATGCACCCCCTCCTGCCCACCTTCCCCCTTCCCCCCTTCTTTTTTTCTCTCCTTGTTTATATATGCCATCCTCAGCTTAACTGAGAAAACTATCATTTCTTAATCATGCTTGCTTTGATTAACAGGTGAAAAATCCTCAACGTGATCTGCCACTGGGTATTGGTGGTTCATTGTTTCTATGCTGTGGATTGTATATGATGGTCTCGATTGTTATCGTGGGTTTAGTACCTTATTATGCTATTGATCCTGATACCCCGATATCCTCTGCATTTGCTAGCCATGGAATGCAATGGGCAGCGTAAGTGAATAATTAAGTTACTCTACATTGTGTTAGATTCTTCATAAAATTTTGGCAGCCTAATAAATGTAGTGGTTATCTCTTCTCGTAATTGTGCTCGCAGTTTTATTATAAATGCTGGGGCTTTTACAGCTCTATGTGCATCGTTGATGGGTGGGATATTGCCCCAGGTAAATCAATTGGAATCTCGATGTTCTCTGTTTATGCATTCGAATTTGAAATTCTTTCTAGTTTATTCTTTCCCCAACGATTGTGAATTGCTTATATAGTGCATGGTTCTAGGGGTTCATGCTTTCGATGCATGTTCTGGGTAAAGTTTATCACTTTCTAAGCGGTTGAAGATGCATCAACTATTGGATGTGAATATTCAATTATTCACTCACGTCATTTATAACATTGGTCTTGAGTATTCAATGCAATATCATGTGTGTTAAGCAGTTACAAAATTCTACATCTAATGATACATTGTGCAATTATATATTATTTTGTAATGAAATGAGTTTTATATGGAGAGTTAAATGATAGATGTAATTAGAATGATGTAGGTAGTAGGTGTTAATTTGGGTTTCATGCAAGTTATAGGCAAAAAGTGCGCCTTAAGATTATTGCTTGCCTCAACAAAGTTGTACTGCGGCTTACGTCATAACTAGTATTTGGAGGCTTTTCTTAAGCCAGCCAATTGCTTACTTCATGACCTTTGGTGCATTTATTTCATGCTAGTTTACAACTTTTTTCTACGATTGCTTGATGTAGGTATCACAATCTTTCCCTCTGCTTTTCTCATAGTCTAGTTTCCAGGAAAAACTATTTATATATGCTTTGTTTAATGTTCTCAGCCGAGAATTCTGATGGCTATGGCAAGGGATGGACTGCTACCACCATTTTTTTCGGACATAAATAAGCGCAGCCAGGTTCCTGTTAAGAGCACAATTGCTACTGGCCTTATTGCTGCAATTTTGGCATTTTCCATGGAAGTCTCTCAATTGGCAGGGATGGTATGTCTATTTCACAACAGTCATGATTCATTTTTTATTTGGTAGGATCATATGCTACAAAATTATTTAAAAAAGCAACTCAATCTGAAAGCTTATGCTGTTATGGTTTACAGAATTGATTTCTTTGTCACATATATTATTTGATGTCAAACACAATTTGACTAGAAGAATGAACCCCATCCAATGCATCCAATGAAGCCATTGTCTTCCATCTTAATCCAATGTTGCAGTTTTTAGTGCTTGTGTGGAATTGTCTAATACCACCATTAATTATTGTATGTAAAAAGATATTAGTTCTTTGTCCAGTTGTACTAAACCATATTTGGCTTGTTTTCTTTCAGGTTAGTGTGGGTACACTTCTTGCATTCACCATGGTGGCAATATCTGTGTTGATACTAAGATATATCCCTCCAGATGAGGTTCCATTGAGCCCCTCTCTCCAAGAACCGATTGATTCCGGGGCAAGTGGGTACATTTGGAACTGCTTGGAGACAAGTCCAAAAGATAAGGAGGCAGTTGGTACTTCTGGGAACCGAAAACCTTTACTTGTGAAAGAGGATGTATCAATTGAGTATCCCCTTATTCCTAAACAACTGGCCATTGCCAACTGTGAGTTATGCTTTTCTTCTCCAAAAACCTTTGATGGTTGTAATCAATGTTGCAATAAATTACCTTTTTGTCTTTTGACATGCTGTTTTCGTCTTTGTTCTTTTTGGGTGCAGATTTACACGAGGGTAATAGACGAAAGGTAGTCGGGTGGGTAATAACATTCACATGCTTAGGTATACTTGTCCTGACATATGCCGCTTCGGACTTAACTCTTCTCAGGTTGGTATACTGGCAGATTTTTAATTCATTTTTCAAGTTGAGAAATCAAAATAGCTTAGCAGCCAGCTAATTTGCTAAATTTTGACTTGAGGTGAAGTTTGTAGGCACTTGGCCTAATCCCTCTGGAAAAGGGGGACTTTGATTTTACCAGACAGTTGCTCTGCATTAAATATGTGCACTTCATTAAATGCATCACTTGGGTATTTCTTGACGTTCTTGCTTCTCACTTCTCAGCATTCTGTGTTTACTTTTACCAGTTCGGTTCGCTATGGATTGTGTGGGGTTGGCGGCACTCTTCTTTTGTCTGGTTTAGTCTTCCTAACCTGCATAGATCAAGATGTTGCAAGACACAACTTTGGACACTCTGGAGGTATGGCTTAACATTAAAATTTTATCTTATGATAAATAAAGTTTTGCAGTCTCTATTGAGTGTCACTAATTTTCACCCTATGACTATAACATTAGAAAAATGCAAATAGTGAATAGAATAGATTGTCCCTGGTTACTCTGGTATCAATAACACCAAGTTTTACACCCATTTTTTCATATGAAGTTAATTTGGATCACTTCTTTTAATTTATTTTCAGGTTTCACTTGCCCACTGGTGCCATTGGTTCCCATAGCTTGCATTCTCATCAATTCTTATTTACTCGTTAATCTTGGGTAAGTATTCATCAATTCTAACAGTACTGAGGTCTGAGGACATCCCCTTTTGAATTACTAGCAATCCAGATTTTCAAGATAATCTAAATTACTTTCGTATTGTTAATGTGGAAAACTCGGACTAGTTGTCTATGTGGCTTGCAACATGCCACAAATCTCTCTTTTTTTTTTATCATTGTTGTTGTTATTATTCTAATAGAAACCAACAAGATTGCTCCTCAAGTTTTTGAAAAACAGACAAAAATGACTCAATTTTCTTAACTACAAAAATACCCCCCTCAATTATTTACAACCCTAAACTGGAGGGTATTTTTATCGTTAATAAAATTAAAGATTATTATTTTTTGTCAATTTTTCAAAACTTTATAACAATATTAGTGGTTTATTGTTATTATTCTTGATTCCTCGTTGCTGTTTGTTTCTCAAGTTTCAATTCTAATCATGCCTATTTCTCTTCCAGATCTGACGCATGGGCACGTGTTTCGATATGGCTTGCAATAGGGCTAGTTGTTTATATATTCTATGGCAGAACACACAGCTCACTCAAAGATGCAGTGTATGTGCCAGCAACTGAAGTGGATGATACTAGTTGTTTTGTTGCTTAATAAGCCATGTGAAGCTTACTAAAAGCCCAAATTATAGCTCCACATGTTTTTGTATATATAGTAATACCTGTATAGAAAATGCATCTGAAGATTAATTAATAGATTAGGTCATGGTGTGTTTCTTGTAAAAAATATTCCACGCCTTAAATTAAGGCTTGTAAGTAGTGTAGTAATCACCAACATTGGGTTGGTCTTGTGATAGGTAAACTTATTTTCATTCTATTTGGTGAAAAAGTTGGTAAAATAGTAAAATAGTGTTTTAATTAATTTTTAATTTATATTTATAATCTTTACTATTTATGACTTTTACTATTTTGATTCGGTGATTAAAATGTTACTCTATCACTTTATTATCTTCAATTTAGAAGAGTTTGATTTCATCCGAAGGGTTGAACTTAAATCTTGCAGGGGTTAAAGAATAGGAAAGTTTTCCCAGGATAAGTGGTAAGTTTTGTCTTTTTCTAAGAAGTGAAATCTCCACGTAAGTAATTTGACGTAGCCCATTTAACGTTTCATGAAAGGAGATTAGTGAACTCATTTCACCCAGCCAAGCCATCATTATGCGGCTGAAACCCTAAAATTTATCCAGGGAACTTTTCATAGAGCTATTTCTTTTCTCCCGACGTTAAGCTGAATCTGACGTCCTATTGAAGAAAAATCACCAGTTATTTTCTGGTAAGATCATTCTTTGTGTATTCCCTTCCCCAACATCTGTTCCTTAGTTATTCTAGCTATTGCGTTTTGATGCGATGAATCTTTCAATTCATAACAATCCGACAAGTATATCGGATCAAGTAGTACCACTAAAGAGTTGGTTATCGTTTCCACGAGGAAAGGGGCATTAAGCAACACTTCCAATCGTAGCTCTCTAATAAGATCAAATCGATTAATAAAGGATTAATGCAACACTTAACTAAAGAACAATACAAGGACAGCAAGAATTAAACAAATAATATGCAAGAACATAAATCTTTAAACAAATAACAGAAACAAATCATGCAAATGCAACCAAATACTAAGAAAAATTGATAAAAGGAAACAAGATTAAGAGATAGGAAATATTCACAAACTCAACTTCATAACCCAATAGTTCTTTTTATTTTTCTGCAAGCTATAACTAACTAATTCACCACGAATCCTATAACTAAATCCTAATCTTTTACTGATCTAGTTTCTCTTTAACCTACTCAATCATCAATCTCTTGACTAATCAAACAAGCAAAAATATAATGCACACATCCTGATTTAAACCTATGATAATCAACAAGACTCTTGGAAAGAATTAGATGTCACATATTCAATCTCAAACAAATCTCACCTAATCATCAAAGATTCTAATGCATATTAAACCACAAGCTCATCTCTAAGTCACATTAAGAAATATGGAATGATTCTTGAATATGTTTGAATGCCTATTTTCTAAAACTCAACAATTCAAAACATGAAAGATCAATTACTCGTCAATAACCGAATCTTTAAAGATCATGACAAAGAATCAAACAAGAAGCAAATCAATCATCTGTGTGATAAAAATACAGATTCATATAATGGCACATACATTCAATTCATCATCTCTAATGCAAAGAACAAATGTGAAAGATTATTCTTGAACTAGTTTATGACACCAAGATCAATGCAAAATCAGATTTAACGTCACTTATCCAATCAAACTTCAATCTTGACAATACACAAACCATCTAATGATATGTTTAATCTCATGACTAGTATAGAAATTAAACCAAAAGTAAGAACCAATTATACCTCTCGGTTGAACTTGATTATCTAATTGATGAACAAGAAGAATCCTTTGAATATTGATAGAAACTTGCATATTTTAATATGTTATTGGATTAATCCATTGGCTTGATAAAATAAAGCTCATCCTCCTTAATCTTCAAGTTTGTTTAGCCACTCATGATTATGAATGACTCAAAGAAAGGTATGAAGATGGTTTTTGAATGCATGAACATTCAAAGAACTCAAAAGAAAGAAAGAAAGATAGAATCTTGAGAGAAAAGATAGAACTGAAAATACTTCTTTCACTAATGAAAATTGCAATGTACAAAAGATGGAAACTTCAAAGGAAAACTAAAACTAAGTTCCTAAATCTATGAAAATGGAAAATGAATACTACTCAATGATAATGCCAAAATGATCTAATGTGTGATAATGTGTAGAAACTTGAAGTTTTTTCCATCTATTTATAGGCTTACATAATGGGAAAATGAAATACAAATGCATCCCAAATGAAATTACATTTTCTGCCTTAAAACAGAGTGATCCATGCCTAGACTTTGGCTCTGGTGCCTAGGCGTGGAATGTTGGATGCTGATCTTGGATGCCTAGGCGTTGGTGCTGGCGCCCGGGCATGAGCTTGGTGCAAGGCTGGGCCACGCCTAGACTTTGGTTCTGGCGCCTAGGCGTTGAGTTGCTGTGTTTGAGCTCTAGTTCTGTCTAGGCCATGCCTAAACTTTGGTTCTGACGCCTAGACTTTGGGACTGATGCTTGTCTCTGCCACGCCTAGGTGTTGGCTTGTTAAACTCGAACTTTGGTTTGTCTAGGCCACGCCTAGACTTTGGGTTGGGTGCCTAGGCGTGGCTCTCTGGATGTTGCTAGGGACGCCTAGGCGCCGAGTTCCACACCTAGGCGTGGGGCTCTCTGCTTCAATGCTCCAAACCTCTGTTTCTTGCTCCTCAAGCTTCCTTATTCATTTTTCCTGTAAATTAACCAAAAAAAAAAAAAATCAAAGTACCTATAAAATATAATAATTAACAATTTATAAACATATCTACTAATTTTCCATGATTTTAAGTTAATTATATGAAGAATGATGCATGAATTAGGAGAAGAAATCCCTAATGATAGTCATGCATCACAACACCAAACTTAAACCTTGCTTAAAAGCAAGCTGAAATCGTTCTTCAATTCCTTTGTTTGCAGCTATGGGGAATATTAAATTTAAATTCTAACTTCAATCAATCCAAATCCTCTATTAGCTTTTGATAGTCCTTGGATATAAATTGTTTTGTTTACTTCAGAACTTGCTTGACCAAGTAACACAATGATTAGCCTTTTCGAAATTTTTGGATAGTTCTTCTCTTCTTTTTCTTTTTGTTTCCTCCTCTTTGGATGAAATTTGACTCTTATTGTCTTGTCATTAAGGATGGAATTTGTTACCTCTTCTTTGGATGGATACAACAACCCGAGTTTGCAAGCTCAAGTTGCTAGGTGTTGAAGCACCCCATTGGATTTACTAGCTCAAGCCTATCCTCATAACTTTTCAACACAAGCATATAGCCTTTAAATCTATTACCTTTTTGGCTCATTTGTCTCATTGAGGCAGCTATTTAGAATGGGCTTTCGATCGAACAATCCCGAGTTTTTAGGCTCAAGTTGCCAAGTGATAAAGCACTCCATTGGATCTAG
>JASCZI010182169.1:1757-13625 GCA_036250425.1 Stylosanthes scabra
CTGGGATACAATTGGTAATGACATAATAAACATCATCAAATCTTTCTACAAGGATGCCAAGATACCACTTGATATGGGAGAAACCAATATAGTGCTAATTCCTAAGGTCAAGAATCCAGAATCGCTAAGTCAATTAACACCAATCAGTTGCTGCAACTTCCTCTACAAAATCTTATCAAGAGTGATGGTCAATAGGCTCAGAAGTATTATGAACAGCATCGTATCTCCAATTCAGAGCACATTCGTGGGGAAAAGACATATACAAGACAATATAATCATTGCCCAAGAATATTTCCATTCGCTGAACAAAAAGGGAAAGCTAGCTGCTGATTTTCTGGCTATAAATTTGGATATGAAAAAGGCATATGATAGACTGGAATGGGACTTTATTGAGGCAGTTCTAAAGGCTTTTGGGATGAATACGCACTGGATTTCCCTAATCATGGACTGTATTACAAAGGTAACATACAAAATAAAGATAAATGGCGTCCTATCCAATAAAGTTACACCACAAAGAGGGCTAAGACAAGGTGACCCCCTATCTCCCTATCTATTTATCATAGCTGCAGAGGTATTCAGTATTCTGATGGATGAGGAAGTTAATAAAGGAAACGTATCAGGAGTTAAATTAACGAGGAATGCTCCGGCCATTACTCATCTATTGTTTGCGGATGATTGCGTGATCTTTTCGAGAGCGAAAGAAGATGAAGTCTTCCAAATCATTAATGTGGTAAACGAATACACAGCCGCTTCAGGTCAGAGGATTAATTTGGATAAATCAGGGATCATCTTTGGCAATAATTTACCAGTCAGAATCAGAGTAGAGATAGAAGAAATTTTGAACATTCCAGCATGGGAAAACCCAGGGAAGTATCTAGGACTGCCAGCATTTTGGGGTAGATCCCTAAATAAAGCGTTAAAGTGAATTGAGGACAAGGTGGACGACAGGATTAGTGGATGGAAGGAAAAACTTTTAAATCAATCCGGGAAAGAGGTGTTGATCAAGTCTGTATTGCAAGCCATCCCAACCTATACAATGAATGTAATTAAATTCCCTCATTCATTCTGCAAGAAGCTTAGCGCCAAAATAGCCAAGTTCTAGTGGGTCTCAGGAGGAAAAGATAGAGGAATACATTGGCAAGCTTGGGAAAATATGACGGGCAGCAAAAAGGATGGCAGAATGGGCTTCAGGGATTTACAAACTCAAAACTTAACTCTTTTGGCAAAACAGATCTGGCGAATTATACAAACACCGGAAGCTCTTTGGGTGAAAATTCTCAAGGCAATCTATTTCCCTGATTGTGATATAAAAACAGCAAAGTTAAGAATCGGAGCATCGTAGATATGGAGGAGTTTAATACAAGGAAGGGATTTCATCTTTAAACATGGAAGGTGGGTTGTTGGTAATGGGTAAGAAATAAATATTTGGAAAGACAGTCGGGTTATTGACTCAGGAAAAATTGTGAATACAAAAAACGTTAGTCTCCAAAAAGTCAAGGAACTAGTAAAAGATGACGGAAGCTGGGATGAGGAAAAGATTATGCACAACTTTGATATGGAAACAGCGCGCAAGATTTTAATGATCCCAAAGAGTATAACAGGAGGAAAGGATGCGTTCATATGGCCAGCAGCAAGAAGCGGTTTATTCTCAGTCAAATCAGGGTATGACATCGCAAGGAAGACAAGTGGAACAATAAATACTAATAAATGTTCTACAAGCACACCTCCCTTTAACAACTGGTCAGAAATATGGAGTATGAGGGTTCCACAAAAAATTAAAACCTTCCTTTGGAAAGCAATCAACAACTTTGTGCCAACATATAGCAATCTCTACAAGAAACACTTGAAAAAAATAGATAAATGTCCTATTTGCCAACAAGAGGAGGAAACAGTGGAATATATGTTGCTATTGTGTAACTGGACAAGGGCTACGTGGTTTGGGTCACAAATTCAGTGCTGCCCAAACTCACAAAATATAACTTCTTTGGGAAAATGGTTAGAGGAATTGAGAGACTCTTTGAAATCTAATAACAATTTTAATTACAGAGAGTCATTCAATAAAGTGGGATACATCATCTAGGAGATATGGAAAGCAAGAAATAAATACATATTTGAGGGTACATCAGTAAATCCCTCTCAGGTCATTTTTAGAGCTAATTTATCAGAAATAGACTTCACAGACAATCAACAGAACTCAGCAAGAGAAACACCACAACAACAAAACAACCAAACCGGAGTTACCTGGAAACCGCCTCAAATAGGTCAAGTTAAATGCAACACTGATGGGGCACACCTCAAGACAGGACCAGGAGCAACGGCAGCAGTTTTCCACGACTCAGAAGGCAAAATGATAACAGTCAACACGACCAAGGTGCTAGTTAGCTCTGCAATTATGGTAGAGGCAATGGCAATTAGAGATGCACTCAAAATAGCAATACAATTGAGAATAAACAACCTCATCATTGAGACAGATTGCCAGGTGCTATATCAGGCTATCAAATCCGACTATAACATCGCTGAATTAACTCCTCTCCTACATGACATCAGCAGCCTAAGCCAAAAAGTGCTACGGTTGGGATTTACCTGGATACCAAGAGAAGCCAATATGCTAGCCCACCACTTTGCAAGCCTCCAACAACATAATCCTGCTAACCAAGATTGGAGCCTCAGTTTTCCTACAATTATAGAAAGAACCCTTTTTAATGAGGAGGAAATTGCAAGAGCTTTATTAAGGAATAACTCAAGGACTCTGCCATGAAACTGTGCAATGTAAAAGCATACATAATGTTGAGAGGGAGTATCCCAACAGCAGCAACAATGCTTTCAAACTAACAAAAGCAGGAATATACTGAATCTAAGATAATATTGATAAACAAAGAGAGTAAGCCCTTATCTGGTTTATCAACAGAGAACTCTCTCACCCGCCATCTTCTTATTGGGGCGGAGACCTAATCCAACCACCAATGACTATTACTATACCCCGGGATCAATTCTGCAAAATTAAAAGAAGTATTAATACAATCACAAGGCAAAGGCATTTACGGGAAGCTGAAATCAAGATTGTTGCTCACCTGTTCTAACTTTGCCCTGGGAATGTTGATGAGCAGCTAAATTGGGACTGCCCTGGGCAAGAATTGAAATCTTTGAAAATCGAAAAAGCATTGATTAAGAAGCCGATATTCTGGGCTCCAAGCACCCTGATGAAGCTGATGAGTACGCCAATTAAACTGCCAATATTAGCTCATGATTGATGATGGAGGTCCTCTGCGGCTTTGGTAGTAGAAGAATACCACGACCCAGTGATGGAAAGCTAAGGCAGGTTCAAGTAATCAATTATAAGCTTCCTGGGGAAGATCTTGATGCCTTGGTATCAGTATCATCAGACGAAGATTTGCAGAATATGAGGGAAGAATGATCCAGTGACGAGCTCATGAATGGCTATGGCAATGATGAAGGAGATGGTGGCGGTTGAGAAGTTTGGTGGCATTGGGTGCACGAACATCTTTCGGGCTGCCAAAGTCAGGACGACCACAAACAATCAATGCAGCGGCGGAGAAAGCCTACAAGGGAAAGCCACCGGCCAGGGAATGGGATAGATCGTCGCCGCTTATGGAGGGCTGCGCCCTGGCCCGTTGCCATCACCATTAATCTCGCCGAGGGTGGTCACCATGAGGTGGAAAGCGGCCAAGGTAGAAGAAACGGATGGATGCAGCAAGCTGCATACTCAGGCTGTGTACTCACAAGGTGCCTCACAATCGGGGCGCTTTTCCAGATCCGGGTATGGGTTGATTTGGGGTCCCATGTCAAAAAAAAAAAAAAAAAAGGCTATGGAATGCACACAGAGATAAGAGATAGCATATGGTCATATGCATGTAATACTAAATTCTCATAGAACAATAAGTACATGTAGTATTATTGTGCTTGAATATCTAATACTTATGAACTAAATATTAATACTTCCTTATTCTGATATATTTTTTTACATATATTTATCTACCATTATCATTTTATAACAACTCTTACCTTTATTTTTCTTTTATTTTTCAAATATTTATATTAAATTCAAAAGCAATCTTTTTTGTTTTTCCAACCCTCTTGATATAACTAAAAAACATTTTTAATATTATTTGAAGTATGTGGAAGACCTCAGAAGGTGTCTCTTTCAAAATCATTATCTAAGAATCATTTTAAAAAACTTAAAACAAGTTTTACTAAACACATTTATATTTATTAACGCGGCATATAAATCTCAAAACTTGAAAATTTTCCAAGTTTTCATTTTAGATTAAAGAGTTTATACCCCAAAAAATTTTAAATTCGACACATTAGTCCTTAACTAAAATTAATTAACTTTTAGTCTCTAAATTTTTGTTCCGTGAATCAAATTGGTCCTCAAAGCGTAATCTGACTTATGCGTTTTATGGATTAATTTGATTTATAAAACAAAAATTTAGAGACTAATATGACTTAAAAAACAAAAGTTACATCGGAGATTAAAAAATAATTAATTTTAATAGGGACTAACGTGTTTGATTTAAAATCCTTAGTAATTAAAATGGATATATGCTCTATATTAAAAGAGTTAAATCCATAGCAGATGCAATGTATGTTAAGTCATCTTGAAGCCTGAAGGACTATCTCTCAAACATCCTCCATTCTTTGATGGAGACGACTATGCCTAGGGAAAGGACAAAATGAAGGTCTTCATAGAGATTATAAACCGTATGTGGGAAATAGTTGAGAAGGAGATTATGTTCCATCTACTACATCTATTGGAGAATCATGAGAAATGATCAGGACTCTTGTGCCAAGAGAAACAAGAAAGATTAACATGTACACAGATGGCCAAAGTACAGCTAAACTCAAAAGCAAAATATATAATGGTTTTTGCACTCATCAAGACTAAGTATGACAAGATCATAGCCTATGAGATGGCCAAACAACCATGGAAGCGCCTTTTATGATTCTCCATAGTCTTCGACTTCCTCAACAATAATAATGTCTAGCTCCCTTCCGAATGTGACCAATGTTTCTGGAGGATTCCTACTCCTCATCAAGTTTCGTGAATCTTTGGCTATTTATAGCTTGGATAGGAGGAAGAAAAGGAGAAAAGGAAGAAGAGAAGGGGTTAAAGATGAAGTTAATTTAAGGGGTTAAATTTCATAATTAACACGAGTCAATTTGTATTAAAAACGTATTATTTAATATCATTTTTCTACCTCAACTAATCATTGAAGTGTCACCTTTTCACATAATTATCCATGCTAGCACAGTAGCACTCTAATAATAGTAACGAGATGGAATCATGGAAGTGCTTACAATGAATAGCGTAACCAATGGAGAAAAATATCGTATTGCAATAAGTTGATGCTAAAAAAATTTTGAAGACTTAATTCAAACTTGAAATTGCAAAAGTCGAGCATTTATTCTATAATTTTTGCCCAAATTAGAGATAAGGCTCAATTTAGCTATCCAAATTTTCACGCAATAATCATTTCGATTTTAAACCTTTTAAGTGAGTTTAAACTCAAATTGACACATGAAATTTGAACTCCAACTCAAATTGGCCTCTGAAATTTAGAGTTACCCAAAATGACCATCGATTTTTGCAATCGTAACTTAAATTGGCCCTCAATCTCATTTTCGTTAATATTTTGTCTATGTAGACAGTTAAATGACATGATAGATATATGAAATAATGATGTTTTTGTTATTATGGGGTAATACGGAAAAACAACTCAATTTGAATCTCATGGTAAATTACCCCTCCATTATTCTCAAACTCATTACCTTTTTATATTCTTTTTTTTTTCCTTGCATTTCGGTGCCCCCATTATCCTACAATGACAAAAAATAACATTGTCTCATATATCAATCATGTCATTTAATGGTCCTCGTAGATAAATGGAGATGAGATTGAGAGTCAATTTGAGTTATATTTGCAAAAATCAATAGTCATTTTGGGTAACTCTAAATTTTATGAACTAATTTGAGTTAGAGTTCAAATTTCGGGACCAATTTGAGTACTTCCTTTTAAGTTTTAAACATGTTTATTTTTTGTTAATTAAATTTTATAATCATACTCAATCTAAATTTTTTATGTGCAGTTAACTGCCTTTGGTTGCTCGATAAACTAAATTGGGTTATTTACATTTATAAAATTTGTCAATTGAAGAACCAAATTGAATCTAATGCCTTTAGCTTCATACAAACAAACAAGCAATGCTAGATAAATAAACCAAATTCAACCAAATTTCTTTTTACTCATATGTCCCCTCTTCCTCCGACTTCCCCTTCCGGGATATCCCCGACAGGTTGAAATTTGAACTCATTACATTTATTTAAGCAAACTAGTAAGCTGATCGCTAGAACAATCCAAATTAGTTTCCATTATATATATTTAAAAGAAAGAAATAAATAAAAATTTCCTCACAGGAGTTTCCTCAAGAGACAGACACGATAAAGTACATGATAAAATACATGAAAAACTGCTTCATATGTACAACAAATTCATGATCATGCTCTAAAAGGGGTCGTAAACCCGGCAACACATTAATTTATGAAAACAATTTGATTAGTGTTATAAATAATAAATAACAAGAAGCAGAAATTACAAATTCAACCATTAGAATGGGTCTTCCAACTAAAAGTATACTCAACAACTTTCTCCATCACTACTATACAAGCTATATATATTATGCCGATGTTAGAACCAAACCAAACCAAACCTTTTCTTTTCTTTTCTATTCTTCTTCTTTGTCATCTTATTGTATCATCACACTGGCACTTTGATAGCCATTAGGCACAAATGGTCAATTAGAAATTAATAAAAGAAAATATACATGATTGTGAAGAGATTAGTATTTAGAAGTAGCTCAATCGTGATTCGGTGGATCTTCCGTTGGTTTGGCGACGAGGAGTTCCGATCTCACAAGCATTGACTCTGGAAGCAAACCTGAGTGAGCAAAGTGACTCACCAAGTGAAGATGGCTCAGGTGAGATGTTAACAAACATCAGTGTCTTTGAGTCCCCACCTAGACATGGCTGTTCAATAAGAAATGTTAACAACATTGTTATCATTTTATTAAGCATTATTTAGAACAACATGCCGTGCGTACACAAAAAATCAACCACCAAATAAATTATTCGTACAAAATATATGTTGAAATATAAAATACACAAATATATGATAGCTGATTTGGTGACTAATTTTTTATTTTCTATACAGAGCATATAGGAATACAAGTATAAGAACAAAACAAAAAGTTATTAACTAACAAATATATATATATATGTATATATATATGTTTGTCTAAAATACTATTTCTAACCATAAAGGATTTAAACGTTGATAATTCTAACCTTTAAAGATATAAACTAACTTAATACCCATCCAAATTTGAGTTTGTTAGACAAAACTACCCAAAATCAATAGTTCGTTGGGTAGTTTTGTTAGACTAAACATATCTTTGATGGGTATCAAGTTAATTTATATATTTTATAATTAGGATTGTTTGCGTTCAAATATTTTATTGTTGGACATAGTAATTTTACTCAATGACAATTAAAAACATCCCAAAAAAAATTATGAAAATTGTATTTAGACAAAAAAATATATTTTTTATAGTTATTAAAAAAAAAACATAGATGAATTGAAACAACTTGAGAGAGAATACGGGTATGGAGCTGTTATCCCTGTTTACCAAAAAGAAACAGTGTATGAATTGCTATTTTCACAGAATGATAGAGTCATATATAAAGTTACTTTATTTAATTTAGCAACTATAATCTCATCTAGATAACATCCATAGTTATATATATTATGAATTTAATCCAATAGCAATTAATAAATGAAAAAAAAAATAAAAAAATAAACGAGTTATGGCTACCTAATTATAGCTAGCAGACTTTTCCATTTCAGAAAATTGTCATGAATCCTTTTTAGAATGAAACTGGCTATGCATTTAATGCATGAATTTTTGTATCTTTCTATCACTTCTCTAAAAGTAAAAACCAAAAAGATCTTTTTTTTTTAACTTTTTCTTTCAAAGAGCATCTCAAATAACTAAAAAACTTCAAAAGTACTCATCAAAATGAGTAATGAGTACTTTTCTTTGAACCAGCTCAACATACATGTTATGTAAAATTTGGAAAATGACATGTGAAAGAAGAACTACCTGAAGTAGAAAGGTAAGCTTTGAGTTCCTGAATGGCACATGATCCTCCTTCTTTGCCAAGGCAAATATTACATCACTCAAAGATGACAAACTTTTGTTGATTGCCTATATATAACAAAATTAAATTAGAATTTAAATTATTTGAAATGAAATCAAATAAACAAGGACGAGAGAAATAAAATAAAATAAAAAATGCCATGGCTATACATACTTGAGTCTCTTTTAACCTGTCCCCGGTTGAACCGCTTTTCGATAGACGCTCACTACCGGCAAGATCAATAAGATTCAGAACTCCTTGCACTTGTTGTTCAGTGCTCTAGCAGAAAAACAGATAGGTTGCATACGATGGAATTCAGTGTGTAATGTAAGATGAATAGAATGTAAAAGATGATTTTGACTAGTTTGTTACAGAGAAACGTTTAATGTAAATATATACATACCTCATTTACACCATATATTCTAAGAGTGAATACAAAATGACTTCTTGATGATTGTTCATTCATCTGGGTCTTTCCCACCGACCTAAACAGAGAAAACATGAAAATTCAATTCAGTTCAATTTTATAGTTGTTGATGCATAAAGGCAACAACTTTTATTGTGTGAATGAGATCAAGGGAAATGAAACATTACATGGAGGTCAGTGACAAAAACTAGAACCTAATTTACCTGCTATTTGCAGCTTGGTTCAATAGAAATGCAACCTCTCTAGCACTCTGAACATCGACTACTGTGAGATCAGAAACATGTGTATTTCCACTTGCATCATGTTTAATTGTATATTGTTTTCCAGGAGTACCACTTTCTTGGCGTGTTGTGGATAACAGATCACGAATGGTTTCGTTGTATATTTCCAACATCGACACCTGTAAAATATTACAATGAAAGAATACTCAGAATCAAAGTTTTAAAAAACAAATCATGGACATTGCAATGATGGGAGGAGTGAAGAAAATATTTGATGTCACCTACCTGCATTTCGTATTTCCAGCCTTGAGGCTGCTGAGACTGTTTTGTTTGAAATATTTGTTCTAACGAGCGAGGTATCAACCCCTTTTCCTCAGGATGTCCAGGCCTGCCCATCATTGTATATGTTTTCCCTGATCCTGTTTGACCATAGGCAAAAATGCAAACCTGGAAAAGAAAACACTATATAAAAACTGGTACTCGAACTAGTGGTTGAAGAATTTAATGCTGATCAAGAAGTAGAGTTATGCAGTGAAATCAGTGAAATTTCATCCTCTTAACTGACTTCTTTAATTGAATTGCCGAAAATAGAAACAATAACAGAATTGGAAATACAAGATAGGAAATTGTGGAGCCTGTCAACTCTCTGGGGTTCTTGGCATAAGGAGCCCTTTGGCCTCTATTTTAATATGCAGGAAATTCTGGTTTGTCCTCTTCTCTTTTTCCCTCTTTGCTATTGTAATGCTGCCTTCTAGTTAAAATAATTCACTCCCATGCTTTAATCATTCTTGTCAATGAGCATGCCTATCGACTGCTCCTTGTCCCATTTTTTTTTTTTTCTAGAATAATGAAAAGGTAAAGGTGGAATCTTGCCATCCCCAATGATGGACCCATTTGTGGCCTTTCTTTTATCTTCTATTTCTTTTTCAGCATTAATTTTCTCAGGGTATGCAACACATTATCATGTTATTTGGTCTAAGGAATTGCTTTCGCAAGGGAACAAGAACAACCAATTAAGTGAAAGGAGTGATTTCATATGAAACGGATCATTAGATCATATGCATCAATAATCAAGACTATAACATTAAGACTAAAGTCATGTGTTTCTTTTTAAGTGATCATGCAAACTTCTAATAACAAAGAAGACAGCAAAAGAACTTCGACGTTACCTTATAACCATCAAGAGCACTTTGTACAAGCTGTGAAATTTCTACAAAAACTTCTTCTTGTGATGACTCCGGTGCAAAAACTTTATCAAAGGTAAAAGAATGTTTTTGGCCTGAAAATAGAAAGAGTAACATGAGTTGAAAATGTGTAACACAAGCTTACAAAAGTTAAGAGAAAGAATAACTTCAGTGACATCACCAAAAGAGATTTACCATTTTGAGCTAGGTCAATGGCTCTTCCAGAAGCTTCCATTGATGTTGGATAACTGAAGATCTTGCCTTCTGTACTACAGCTTTCATCCGGCAACAATGGCCTCACTCGACAGAAAACACGGATGTTCCCTTTTAATTCCTGTTAAATTGGTGATTACTAAGTAATGGATACTTTTACTATCAAAGAACAAATCTTTTGGTTCAGTGAATTACCAAAATGGTATTGTGTAATTTTTTCCGCAGCATCTCCCCTTCTATAAGTTTATATTCTGCATCCGCCAAGCGTCGTTGTAACTCATCTATGAATTTCTGTTGCCCTTCATATTCAGTCCTTGTCTCAATTACTGATATATCAGACACCTAATTATTAAAACAAGCAATAAATAAGATACATAAAGATTATCACTAAAATGTAGAATAAAGGTTAGAGTGAAATACCAAAATTATCCAACAAAAATACGCGAAAGGTTCTTGATTCATTTGAAATATCTAACCTAGAAGTGGGTAATTATGGTACCTAAATATTATCATCTAATTCATATGTCAAGGAATAATTCTCCCAAAAGCTTTTCAGCTGTTAGGTGAAGGTTCATGAATGATTTTATATCCACACACTCCTCACCCAAGAAACTTCCTAACCCAAAACCTCATGTCTTTTTACCTGAAGTTTCTTCTCTGCAGTTGCTAGCTGCTCATTCAATTCCTTTATCTGATTATCTTTCAAAGAACATTTTGCCTGTGCACGAAATTTGCCATCTCATGACTCCAAAAAAATAAAAAAAAATAATGTATTGTGAAACAAAAGGGAATTATGTCTTTAAACCAACCTCTAGTTCATTTGCTTTAAAAGTCAACTTGTCCAGTTCAGAAGATGAGTTTTCAGTAGATTCTTTAACTTTCTCTAACTCGGAACTCAGCATTTGCACTTGAGACAGTTGTCGGTCTCGTTCTTCTCTTACTTGTTGCAACTCTCCTCTAAGAGAAGCAACTTCACTAACTAGAACATCCTTCTGTTTTACAGCCTCTTCTTGAGAAGCCTATAAATGAATATAGGAAACAAAAACAAGTTAAATAAAATTACTTAGAATTTTCTTGAAGGATGGTAATAAGAAATCCAAAACCCATAAATGTTTATGCTTAAAGTTTGTATAAATAACTGAACACAATAATATAAGTAAATAAGCTTTTTGCAAGTCTAAAATCTTTGGAAGATAAGCACTTTCAGTCTCTCCACTGGTTCTATCTACTGTAGAGAACATCTTTTGATCAAATGGTTTCCACCAACATAAAGTGTGACAAATCACCCCAGATTAACAAAATGTTAGCATCACTAAAATTTCTTGAATGTCTTCTGATTATATAGGACACCGTCTACAACCTTTAGAACAAAGATTCAAATGGCTTAAAAAATTTTCCTTTCTCAAGTGTTACTTTTCTAAAAACGAAGGAAAGAAAATCCTGAATCTCTAAATAAGTAAATTATAGCAATGTGCTAATGTTTATGAGGGAGGGAACAGAATTTACTTTATGCTTTTTTACCATTTAACAGTTATAACCATTTAATGAAAAATAGCTATTTGTGTAACCCAATAAATAAGGAGGGGGGGGGGGGGGGGGGGGGGGGTTT
>JASCZI010182169.1:13714-23798 GCA_036250425.1 Stylosanthes scabra
ATTAGCACCATTTTAGGTAAGCCAACTCTAACAAATAGGGATGTAAATAGTAAGATATACTCTATATGAAGTATAATAGTAGTAACCAACGCCACGAAAGGAGGAAAAGATATAATGATTTAGTAAATCATAAGATTCTTCTTAACCAATTTTCCTTGTCAATAAAGTTTTCAGATTTTGTAAGTTGGGTACTGAAAGGCATTTGATGCATATACTAAAACTGCAAATATTCCCTTTACTTTATACACATATTCTACTTGAACTCCAAATTGGAAATGTTCACATGTGAAACAAACTCACAATGGATAATGTAAGTTCACCCTTTAACATGGTGATATTCTCCATCACAGTAGCCTTTTCTTTCTCAACACGTTTTAGTTCATCTTCAACTGTTGAAAGCTCTGTATGAAGTTTTCCATTATACTGTTGTAAGCTTGTTATGTAATCCTGTAACCGTTTATACATCTCGTTGAGCGAGGATATCTGCATAAACACATCGATGGAGACATTGGTTCATTAATATAGATCCTGAAATGATTTGGGGGAAAATAGATGAAATGGAATTACCTTCTGATTTGCACTTTGGATCTCTCTTTGTGCTCTCCCAAGGTCCTCAGACAAAGTGGTATGTGACCTCTCGATGTTAATCCTGGCCTCCCGCTCTTTCTCGAGAGATTCTGCTGCAGACTTGTATATAAAAAATAATCAAAGAACATAATTTAATCATGGCAGTTCCTTAGCACAACATTCTCTTCTTTTCACAATTTGAAACTAAGTTGACTTGAAAATCTTTCTTACCGCCCTTTCTGTTTCTTCCTTGATCAATTTTTCTTGCAAATTAGTGCAATTCCTTCTCATTTCTGTGATAATTGAGTTCAGTTCTTCTTCCTTGATCTTTAGCAGCAACTCTGTTATTAGATGCATCTAACAACATTAGTACTTGAATCCATTGAGATTTATTCGAAAACCAAAGTTGATAGTAAAATTTAAAATTAGCCTTACCAATTTCCATGCATTTTTGCTGTGTTAGTTCCAATGAGTTCTTCAACCTCTCGTGTTCTAGTGAGTAGCTCATCTCAAGGTCTTGGAACCATCTTATGCAAACCTTAAGCCTTTTTATATAATCAATCATATTTTCACATCTTTCCTATAAAAAATAGCACTTAATGTTAAAATCAAACAATAATTGAAGCAATACCATGAATCTTGTAAATCAATTTACAACATGATAACCCCTTTGATCTGAAATCCAAACAAACAACTAACAGAAAGATATTATAATTATCACATTAGCTCAATTAAATTTAACTAACCTTGTAATTAAACCGGTCTTTCCTTTTGGATTTCTCATTTAAAAGTGATTCCACATCCTCTCTTGTGAACTCTATTATGCCATAGTCTGATCCAGCATTGCTTGGTGGAGCACTACCAGGAGTAAGATCATGGCCGCCACCACCAACACCATTCAGAAGTGAAAAAGCTTGCCTTGATCTTCCACTAATGGGAGTCCCCACCATTGTTTCACCTCCAACTTGTTCTTGCCCTTTGTCTATTAACATCTCATCAACCTCAAAGTTCTGAAAAAAAAAAAAAAAACTCAACCAACACAAAAAAGAAGATCAAACATTTCCTCAAACATGAAGACTGCACTCAAAGAAAATAAAACGAAAACGAAAAGAATGTGAGAAGAAACAAAAGAACCCCATGATTGGGAATGAAAGAAAGAAGGCACCTTTGAAGAAGGTGTTGGAGGAGAGGATGTGAGTGAATATGGAGAGCTGTTCTGTTGGGTTTTTGTGACCATTTTTTGAAGCATAAAATAGAAACACGGTTAGATGAAGAGGCACAAGGAAAAGGAAGAGGAAGAGGAAGAGAGAGAAAGTAATGAGAATAGTGTTGAAGTAGTGTTTGTTTGTGTGTATTTCTCAAGTGTGAATACTTTTGTGGGGCCATTGATTGCATTGAAAGCTAACAATATATCAAAACCGTTGCTTTAGCAGGCAGGAATATTGATGACGATCCACGAACAGAAAAACATAAATTATAGATGTCTACTCAAATAAGCTACTAAAATTAAAATTACTCACCTATCAAAAATCAAAATACAAAGTATAAGAAGGATTTAGGGTGTTTCGAATTTTTTATTATTCAACAATTTTTATCAGATAATTTTAATATATATATATATATATATATATATTTTAAAATAATTTTATAATTAAAATCAACTATTAAAATTATTGGATTATTATAAATTCAAAGTAACTAAATTGATTTCTAAAATATGTATTAAAAATAGTTAAATAAAAAATTATGAGTGATTTTAATGTATATATAATATTTTTAATTAATAATATAAAGAGAATAATCATTCTTAAGTACTAAGAATGTAGAGAGATAATAATTTAAGAAGAATAATAGTAAAAATATCGGTAACACTTTTTCATTATTAATGTACTCAAAATATTCTATGTGAGATTTTATTATTTTTATTATAAATTATTTTACAATGATAAAAATAATGTTGTTTCATATTTTTATCATGCTATTTAATGGCCTTGAAGAAGAGATTTATGACAAATTTGAATTACTTTTGTAAAAGTCAGGAATTATTTTGAATAACTCTAAATTTTAGAGATTAGATTGAGTTGAATCTCAAATTTATTTTAGGAGTCAATTTGAGTTTAACTCGAGTAAATATTCTTTCAATAAAACAAAATATAACGTGCAATTTTTACAAGAATGTTATCCTTATTTCTTAATTTATTGGATGTTTGCCTTTTTATGCGTAATTCGTGCTACAACAGTGAATTTTATGTACAATTTTGAAAGCACACTATCCAACATGCGTTATAATATAGGAAGCCGACAAGTATTATAGGGGATAAGGTGTTCTAGTGTTTTTATCCGTTGATCTTTATAATTAAAGTTAATTTAAGATCAACAAATAAAAATATTATAACATTTGATACAATGAAATACCTGATATGTTTTTTATAATATATTTAGTTGTTTACGTAGGTATTCATCAATTACACTAATTTGCTTTAGGGGCGAATTTAGAAAACTAATTGTGTGGGGCCGAAAATATATATAATTAAAAGTAATGGTGGATTCAAACATCTTATTATAAAAAAATGGATTGAAAATTAAAAGTTTAAAAACCTAAATATTGTTCATATATTTGGCAACTTTTTTTTTTTTTGGGTGAATTTTAAAATAGAGAAATTTTTACATGGAAAAGTGAAAATATATTACTATATAAATATCTACAAGTAGGTGGCCATCAAATTAATAGATTTCTAAAAGAACAAATAGACATTATATATTATATATAAAAGTTTGAAAATTTTGGGGGCCAAGCTCTACCTGGCCACCCCCTAAATCCGCTCTTGTTTATTTTTGAGTAACTTTTTATGTACGTAATAAATATGAAAAATAATTGTTTTATTTTTATTGTAATACAATACATTTAATATAATTTGGTATAAATTATAGAGCAAGTTACTTAGGTAATTGGTTTGCCCATCAATATTGTCCATTTACACCAATAACTATAATATGATCAAATTGCATTGCGGAGGAAATTTTTATAGGATCCGTCTGAAGGTGTGGAGTTTTTGGCATCCGCTGAACCCCGCAGCTGTTTACGAAATCAGCTGGTACCTCCCACGGTTTCCATGCAAATTGACTGAGTCAAAATTGAGTGAAAACAGCTGCATGGTGCCGGCGTTTCTTCACAAATGAAACCGAATAGAATACCCTTTAGGGTGCCACGGTTTCTGGCCAAATTTCATGGTCAAGTTCCGTACCATCCTTCTTCCTTTCATCACTTGTATCGTTTTCTCAATTTCTAGAGTTAGAGAGTTGAGAGAAGGCATAGAAAAGAAAATTGATGGCTCAACTAACGCTTGAAGAGGTCGCAGCTGCGGACAAGAACATCATGTATCGCTTGGATGCTATTGCGCATGTCGCCTCTTCAGCTTGTAGGTTAAAATCAAACGACGGAGAAGCAACCTGAGGAACATCTATCTCACGTTGATGCCTAGACCCAGACGGACCACCAACATTTACGGGTCGAGGATTAGGAGCGGATTCACCGGAGCTTGCAAGCGAATCAGGTATTTCTACAAAGAACTCCATCATTCGAACCTCTGGAAATTGTCTTTGGCAAGGAAACACAATTTGCAAATCTTCATCCCCTTCAATCGCAAGACAACCATATTTCACACCCTGAGCCACAACGGAAATCGGAATCCGATAATATATCCTGACACGCTTCCTACTATCCAACCCAAGCTTCCTAATAATGATACGGTGCAGCTCTGATAATGTTGTTCTCGATGTCAGAAATATATTACTTGGACTCTTATCAATGAATTTAACACACTCTCTAGTTTTGTATTTAATTTTGCCATCATGATGAATAAGGGCAACAAAACTCTTATCACCTTCCATACCCACTTTCTCATTATCTCAATTTATGAAATGCTCTCTAGCTTTTATATACATCGTTAGTGGTTGAAAGTGTTCAAGAATCGTGACAGGGTGTAGCTTAACCATAAACCGTGGCACCCTACCGCGATTTTCGCCCATTCGTTGCAAAAAATGAAGAAACCATGGCAGCTTATAACTTTTCATATAAATCCCCCTGACTACCACGGTTTTTATAGAATTATGCTTAGGTGTAATTCAATCATATTGCAGCAAATAGTGTAATGGGTAATATTAAGGGGCAAATAAATTATATACGTAATTTGCCCTAAATTATATTTACATTAAGTTTTCAAGGTAAAAAAAAGTAAAGTAATTTTTATTTTACATAAAAAATTATCTTTTACACGAAATTTTTCACTTTATTATGTAGTATAACCTAATAAAATAATGGATAAAAAAGGATAAATTAATATCGTTTTTTATATGCAATAATTCGTTAACTAACAATAAGTTTTAAATAAAATTCAGATATATGGCAAATTAATCTATGATCTGTCAGGCTAAGTATACATAATAAAATGAACGATAGAACTATTATCTTTTTATTTTAAAATAATGGGGATAGTGTAACATGTAGGAGAATATTTAATGTGTGTTGGTTGTGTGGTAGATGAAGATGAAGATGAAGATGATGATGATTGTAGATCTGTTATTGTAGTTGGTGTTGTTCTTGGTCGTACTTACTTTAGCTTTTTCTACTGCCGTTTAAGTTTCATCTCTTGGAACCTTTTAAATAAATAAAGGTGTGATGGTCACGTGGGCTTCAATTTATTCACACAAGTAGAAATGCTCTTACTTCTCCCAGTGTTGCCTTTCCCATACAAGTGTCACAGATATATTACTAGTAATCATTAATATTAATATTAATATATAAATCTTTCAAGCCTTAATCATAGGATTAGGATCTAACAATATGTAGTAACATGTTATATTAGATCACATTTGGCTCCGGGTTCTTGGGCAATATATAGTCTATGGAATCCTATGCCACAATATTGATAAAAGTAAGGATTTAGTTAAACTTTGCCTATCTTTTATAATAAAGAATTTATCTATATATAACAAAATTCTCCAAATTCAATACTAATTTTGCATCGAAGTGCAAATGCAAAAGAAAGTATTTAATTATAACTAACTATTTCAAATGTCAAACTAAATTAATTTCAACCCCCGAAAAATATATCTTATGTACGATTTCTTTTATAAAAAACATAAATATCATGCTAAAAGTTAAGTTAGTAGTAGAGTACTTTGCTGCTAGGGTTTACTGAGTGTTGTGCTAAAATTTAGATGCAATTCAAATTTTGTTGAGTCTTTCACCTGAGTCCAATTGAGGTTAAATTGGGATTATCGTAATACGAAATCGACAGCTATTACAATTTACAACAGTAGCTGATGAATCATACTTTAAAGATGTCTTTGCTACTATAGCCACCCAAGGGACCAAAGTTATGAAATTCAAGATATTACTTCCAAGATCAATGCCAACACTAATAGATCTTTCAATTGGCTTGTCTCTAAAGTTGAAATAAAAAGTACAGTTTTCCAATCAACCCGTTTTTTGCGCCGACCGACAATGGCTATAATGTAGAAATTGGGTTTTGGTGAAAATTGGATGAGTTGGATTAAGGAATCTGTGACGACAGTTTCTTACTCTGTTACTGTGGATGGTCAGCCATATGGTTTTTTCAAGCCATGTAGAGGTTATGTCAAAATGACCCTTTATTCCCTATTTATTTCTTTTTTCAGTAATGCTATTTGAACAAGTAAAATCACAACCAAGTCCAAACCAAGTTAACAAACTCATTATCATCAAAACGCGTATACACACACGTGTTTTCTACCCAAACCACACCGCTATTGTTGTTGTTATTTCCTCTTCCTCCTTCTACGTCGCCACCGCCGTCCTCCTCCTTCGCTGCTGCCATTGTCGTTATCATCATCTTCATCGTCATCTTCATTGCCATCGTCGTTGTCATCATCATTATCATTTTCTTCTTCTTCCTCCGCCAATGTCCTCTTCCTCCTCCTCCTCCTCTGGCGTCATCGTCGTCTCCTTCTTCCTCCTCTTTCGTAAGCACCTCCTCCTTCTCCTTCTTCTTCTTCAAAAGCTGAACCGAAATAAAATGCTATATTAAACAATAATTTAATAACAAAATGAACCGAAATAAATTGCTGATTAGAACCAGAATGAAAACTGCAAAATAAGACTAAAATGTTTTTTCTAAACTGAATCAAAATAAAAGCAATAATGAACTGAAATATATCTGAAAAAAAAAAGAACTGAAATATTTTACCAAACTAAACAGAAATAGAAAGCCATATGAACCAAAATAAATCATTCACGAATCTGAAAAGTACAACCAAACTAAGACTAAAAAATTGAAGCGAAAAAGATGTTATTCTTAACCAAAAGCTAACCTAAAATGCACCGAAATAAATGCAATGCGTAAACACAATAGAATGCTATAATGTAAGCACAACCAAACTACGCAAGGCTGAATTGATTAAAAAATGAAGTAAAACCAATTCAATTGGTTTATCTAAACTACAATCCAACAATCTAGCACAACAATGGAACAGAAAAACATAGATGAAAGTTAATGAAGAAGACGAAGACGAAGTTGGTTGCTGATGAAGAAGATGAAGACGAAGGCTGAATGAGAGAGAGGTGCGTAGAAGAAAGTGAAGAGGACGAAGGAAGAAGAAGAAGAAGAATAGAAGAGAAGAAGGAGAAGAAAAAGCGCGTGAATGAGTTGATTTGGTTAGGACTTGATTCGTGAAATCATTTATTCACATAGAATTATTGTTCTTTTTTACATACAGGGTCTTGTCCTAAAATCAACTATTTATTCTTTGCAAATGACTCAATTTTGTTTGTTAAGGCTAACGAAGAAAATTGCCAAAATTTAATTCAGATTCTGCAAGTTTATGAGGAAATCAATGGTAAAAGGTGAATTTGGACAAGATTTCGGTATTTTTCAGCAGCAATACTCTAACCAATCTTGGATCACCTTTCCAATATTCTTCTTGTTTCTCATATGGGGAACCAAAACAAATGCTTGGATCTCCCGATTGTGGTGTAACGATCTAAAAAGGCTACATTTAATTAGGATTAACGACTGTTTTGATCCTCAAGGTTTACCCCCAAAATCAATTTCATCCCTAACCCTTTTTTTTGTTTAAAATGGTTCCTAAGGTTTTATTTTGATTTAAAATCATCCTTTAACATTTTTATTACCAAATTACCCCCTTTATCTATTATTGTGATTATTGATTTAGTTTTATTTTATGAATAAATAAATAAATATTTAAAAATAAATAACACATGGGGAACCAAAACAAATACTTGTGTCTCCCGGCTGTGGTGCAACGATCTAAAAAGGCTACATTTAATTATGTTAAAGAAAAAGTGCTGTAGAAATTAAGTCACTGAAAATGGTCACTGACTTTTGCCCAATTTTAAAAATAGGAACTCGTTGCAGATAGTTCCGAACCAGTTATGAGAGAAATGACAAATTTAGAAAAGGTGTCACAGGATGGAACTGGTTATAAATACCGAGTATTAACTCGGGTCATTCTCCCTAGGAATTGAAAACAGAGGTTTGCTCTTGGTTGTAAAAGTTCGGGGTTACAATAGTTGTGGATTGAGAACAGAGAGTAAAAAGAAAAATATGATAGAAGTAAGAACTAAAGCATGCTCGGCATTGGGTTGAAGTATTGTGCATCCCTATGATCGCCGCTAATCCCAGTTTAGATGGTCTGTCATGTTGAGGAGTTATCCACTCTGTCTAATGGTCAAGTGGTGAGATTAGCCCCTATCCAAATGTCCTATGGATACTCCATAACGAAAGACCAAGGCATTCGGTGAACCCGAATAACCCATCAAATTCACGTCGTTAAGGTCTTCTCGTTATTGGTAAGGACGTAGTGTTAACGGGATCGAAACTAACCCCGGCTCCTCCCATCCGTGCCCTTAGGGATCAGTGGCTAAGGTTATCCGCACACTTTAACCCATGGCCAAGGCACAAAAACACTATTCCATACTAGCAATAATCATAATAACATAAATAAAATAGGCAGAATAACAGCAAGGCATGGTAAATGAAACAGTAAATTATATTGAAATCAAACGGATAGAGTAACAGTATATAAAACAGATAAATGAAAAGTAGTAAAATGTTTGACCAGTGTGGCTTACAAAAATGGAAAACCGAAAGCAACTAAAGAAAGAAAAATGAGTGTATGAAGGGTTGTCTCCTTCAAAGGGTGTTGTCTCCTTCAAAGAAAGAAAAATGAGTGTATGAAGGGTTGTCTCCTTCAAAGGGCGTACGCATTGCCCAGTCTGTGCATACGCACCTCTGTCGTAAACTTGGGCATCATGTTTGGTGGGTGTGTACGCATTGAGCTTTAGGTGCATACGCATCTAGATTGGTGGGTGTGTACGCACCACTCCTCCAATGCGTACGCACAGGTGTTAGAGATGGCTTCCAAGCTTTTCTCATGATTTCCTTGTTCCTTTCGCCCTTCTATAGTCACTTCCATTCCGATTCTAGCTTATTTTACCTGAAACGCTGTAAATCACAATTACATATGCATGCCAAGTTTGTGTAATTAGGTTTTGATGAATGACAACCATTGTGAAGATGATTAACAACAATCAAAGGATTGAGGATTCAATTGAAAGCAAACAACAACAATAACGAGAAGACCAAGTCCACAAAAATTGAAGACCTTCTTAGTGTCTAGGACTTAGGTAATAACTATTGTCAAGAACCAAATTCAATATCTCTCTCACACACTCACTAAAATTTGTTTTAAAGAAATGGTTTTACAAAATCTTAAGCCGTACAATAGTCGTACATCTTTTCAAACTTGTTTAACATGCTACATTTAAGTAGGAATCAAGTTTAAGTGTTTTGATATTGATTCTTACATGTTTGAAATGATTTTAAAGCATAAAATCACCAGGTAATCGATTACTTAAGGTAAGAAATCGATTACCAAGTGATTAGAATCGATTACAAGGGTGAAACCCTTGAGTAATCGATTACCAAAGCATGGTAATCGATTACCAAGCTAAAGTAATCGATTACCATGCTTAAGTAATCGATTACTTTACACCAAAATTCAAAAATTAGGTTTCAACGGCTAGTGGTAATCGATTACCAAGCATAGTAATCGATTACCTGACGCTAAAGACAAGAAAAACGGCTAGTTTGACAAAACGATTTGATTCCATTCACACCAGAACGGTTCTCTAAGCTTGGGAGCCTATAAATACATGTTTATGAAGCTCATTTACCACACTTGATCATTGAGAAAGCTTCTTAACATTACACTTTCATTTCATATCAATTTCAAAGTATTATTATACACAATTTGAGAGATACACTCTTTGGTTCCATAGCTCTTCAATTGTAATCATCTACTCTTCTTAGAGAGTCTTCACAAAAGCTTTTAATACGTTGTATTGAGTTATAAGAGTGAGTTTGAGTGAATACTATAGTAAGTAAGGATCCTAGAGCAAGCTAAGCACTCAAGGGAAATCTTGAAGTTGGGATTACTTCGAGTGGAGTGGGTTAGT
>JASCZI010182171.1:13155-23755 GCA_036250425.1 Stylosanthes scabra
TATATAAAATGTAAAGTTCATTACGTCAACTTCCTCGGAACCTTTGGCTATCCAACTTCCATTCTTTTATATATGAGCTATTTGCCATAATTGTTGATAATTAGGCTCTATTCCTGTCAATGGATCTCTCTATCCAAGCATAAGATAACAAATTAGTACCAAAACCAAAACACATCATAAGGAAATAAGATAAATTAGTTTATTACATTTTCATAGCTAACAGCTTGAAATGTTTTTCGACCACAACAATGATTGATTACTTGTTTTGCTCTGTTCTCCTTGTTCCTTGCACTAATTTTCTGCCATATGAAAATAAATCAAACTATGAAAAGGAGTAAATTGTAAACCAGTTTTATGCACAAGTAATTTCTTGAGATCCCTGTTATTGAAAACCCAAATAAGATAAGCCATACATCAATATCACATATATTTGTAAACCAGTGCCTATAGTTATGTGAGAATTTGAAAGATACCTCAAAATCTGATGTGCTAAAATTTTTAACCAAAAATTCCCATTCTTCCTTTGAAAGGTCAGTTGGCTTATTTTGTAGTCGTTGTTCATTTGTTGCAAACATCATATAATGTTTGTGCAATCTAGCTTGTCTATAACGAAATAAGTCTCTAGCCTCATTCAAAATAGCTTGTTTAGTAGCTTCATCTCCTGGAAGCCTAAATTGATCCTAAGTTTGATATAAACACAATTCAAAAAGTCAAATTATAGTTATAAATATTTAACATTTATAAACCAAAAATAGAAAATGAAGCATTTATACCAATGCACTTGCTAATATTCTGGTCTTAGCTTATTCTGGAACATCTTTCCAACTTGCTACAACTTGTAAGGCATGTTGATAAACTATAACTGATAGAGAAGTGATAAAATCATTGGCTCCTTCTCCAACTGGAACATTCTTGTCTAGAGGGATTAAAACGTCTAACTTTTTATCAGCACTTGCACAACGTTTTTTCTGAACTTTCAAGCCTCTAGTTGGCCCCCTCTTTGCTCTTACAGGACCTGTAAAATAATTTATAAAGATGAATAAAAGAAATAAATCATTGGCCTCTCTATGTATTAGTTGACAGAAAGGGCCACTTGCTTTGTAATTGTTCCACCATAGTGAATTGACACCTAAATCGATCACTGTTTTTAGAAGGAGACAAAATTATAATTATAGAGGCAGAGATGGATACCTGAACCTGAGGTTTGAGTACTTGAATTACTTAGAGTCACTTGTGAAGTACTTAGATTGGAAGTTTGGTTTGTGATAACCATGCTAGTATGCTAAAAAGTTAGAAATAAACAAAATCTATTGATAATAATAAAAAATAATTCAAAAGGATAAATTTCTAATATGGATAAATTTGTAAACAAGTCAACATTAAAAATCCTACTAATTCTAAAATGAAATGAAATCAACAATTATAGCAATATTATAGAATTACAATATGGATAAACTTGTAAACTAATAAAAGATAACTAAATCCAATCATCATCTTCTTCTTCATCATGATCTTCATCAAGTTCTTCATCATTTGAAGAGCTGGAGTCTTCTTCTTCTTATTCTTCTTCTTCTTCAACAATTATTGGTATATCTTCATCAACACTAACTCCAGCAATATCATCCCTTGTAATCAGAGCATTATCATTATGCATGCTATACTGACTGAAATCTATCCATATCTCAGCTAGCTCATTTAGTTGGTAAGGTTCTGATTCTTGATCATTAATATCACTATCTTCTAGTACACTAAAGGAACCTCTTGACTTTGCCTTGATTATCGTATGTCATTTTGCACTTGAACTATGTTGAATATAATAGACAGATTCAACTTGAGTCACCAAAACAAAAGGCTCATCCTTGAAGCATAATCTACTTATATCTACGCTTATAAACCCATAGGCATCTTTTTTATATCCTCTACTTTGCCTTTTACCTTGCGGTGGGATCTCAAACCAGTCACACTTGAATAATAATACTGAATTTTTTCTCATATATTCTACCTCATATTTTTTGTATGATCCCATAATATTCAAGATTCCCACTGAATTCATCACCCTTAACTACTATTCCACTATTTTGTGTTTTCAAGAACTTTTTTACTTTCTTTTGTACGAAATCTGAAACCATTAATAATTACTCCTTTTTCTACAACAAACACAACGGTCTGGTCCTCTAGCTAATGCTAACAATTGAGAAGTAACACGAAAATCATTTTAAGCATATAAGCGTAGTACCTATATAAATTTTTTAACATGAATGTCAGAATTTATTTTTATCCATTGAACACTTTCTCAAACAGATAAGATAAATAATGTATACCTCTTTCTCAAACCACCAAATAAATTCCTCCTTATGTCTCTTTTCTATGTTTCTGTCCCCTTCTCTCCTAAATACTTCTTTATGCTCCCTAGAATTGTTACATAAGAAGAATAAAATAATTTATGACACCAAATTAAAAAAATGATAAAATAAAGATAAGATAAGATATCTTACAGAATTCATGGTTGAACTTCTTGACAATTTTCGAGTATATAAAAGTGGATCTTCTTTACTTCATCCGAGTCCTAACTTATCCATTCTTCACCATTTAGTGATCTACCATTTCTCTTAAACACGGATAAGTAGCCATTGCTATTATCAACATGAGAGCAAGAATTTTGATCTGCCAAGTTAACTTTGTATCCATATCACTAAGATACTGTTCACAAAGTGTCATAGCTTCTTCTGAAATATACACTTCAGCAATAGAACCCTCAGGACGAGCTCTATTTTGCACATATTGCTTCAGTGTGCGCAAAATTCTAAACAAAATTATAAAAACAAACTTAATTGATTGGTTTAGAAGAAAATCATTGAAAGAACTAAATATTCAAAAAATAAAGTATACCTCTCGACAAAATACATCCAGCGAAACTGCACCGGACCACCAATTTTCGCCTCATTTGCTAGATGAATGGGCAAATGAATCATGATATCAAAAAATGATGGTGGAAACACTTTTTCTAGCTTGCATAGAGTTATTGGGATACTTTCTTGTAATTTCTCCAAGTCTTCAATCTTTAACTCTGTGGAGCACAAAGAGCTAAAGAATAAAGATAACTGAATCAATGGATCACTTGCATCCTTTAGCATTAGATCTTTGATGATAAGTGGCAAAATTCTCTCAAAAAGGCATGATGGTCATGACTTTTCAACCCCACAATTTTGCATTTTCTAACATTCACAGAATGAGCTATATTAGAGGCATAGGCATCTGGAACTTGACATGCTTTATTCTTTGACAAAGTTGAGATTTAATTTTTCGCAGGGTGCTTTTATTTTCCGTCATCAATCCTAACGTTAGCATGCCACCTCATAAGTTCAGCTGTTTTTGAAGACATGTATAACCTTTGCAACCTATCCTTTAAAGGAAAATATCGAAGAATTTTTCTTGAGATAGGTTTTCTCTTCCTCGCCTTTTTCCCTGAACTATTTGGAGTATATTCATCGTTATCATCTTTGTTCTTATATTCCCATCTTTTCTCTCCACATTTAGGACATTTTTCAAGATTAGAATACTCTTTTCTATAAAGTATACAATTGTTAATGCATGCATCTATCTTCACATAATGAAGTCCGAGATCCTTCACAATTTTTTTTTTGCTTCATAGACTGACCCAGGAAGTACATTTCCTACCGGAAGAATTTCAGAAAGTAGCTTCAAAAGCGAATCAAATGACACATCACTCCATCCATTAAGACATTTCATTTGAAAGAGTCAAACAACACATGATAATTTTGTAAACTTGTCACAACCAGGGTATAGTTTCTGTTCAGCATCTTTTAATAATCTATAAAACCCCTTAGCATCTTCATTTGGCTCCTCAAATTCATGACTAGGTGACGCACCATGAAACTCATTATCATTATCGACATTACTACTCTTATACATGTCATGCAACATTGAATACACTTGATCATAATCATCTAGACTTTCATCATCTTCTTGATTACTAAAATCACTTGAGCTTTCATCATCAAAAGAACACTCTCCATAAAATTCCCATTTTATATAACTTGGCTCCATGCCCCATCTAAGTAAATGTCCCTTCACTTCCTCCCTTGATTTTCTTAGACGGTTATTACATTTATAACATGGACACTTAATAGTATCTTCTTCATCTGCAATCATAGTGGCCATATTAAGAAATTTATCTACTCCCCTTAAATACTCTGGTAACCGCCTATCTCTTATAAACATCCAACTTTTACTTGTTTTCTTTTCATCCATTTGATTTACCTTCTATGATTTAAAAAAACAAACCATACTTAATCACTACCTAATAACTCAATCATATAAGCACAATAAGTCAGATAATTTCATCAACAACATCAAAACAAAATAAGGAAGAAAAACTGATTTAATAAATAATTTTATCTAATACTTACAAGTCAATAGTGGAGGATGCCTTTTTAAGTTTGTTCCCCGTAAGCTCCAATGCTCAATGAGAGAAAGTTCCAAACACTTAATATCGTATTAAGCCTGAAATAAAATAAGTATTTACTTAAAATGTTGTTACCGAATAGAAAAAGAGGGAGACAGAGTCATACTCTATGTATTTATTGGTTACATATAGAAAGTGGTATTGTGGGTAAATAAATAAGTGAGGAAGAGGAGCATGAGAAGCATATATCCATTCAATCATAAACCAACCATGCAAAAATTATTTTGTCACAACAGATTTAGGTGGAGGAAATGCCTCAATTCATACTTTGAGCATGCCCCAAGTTACTTAACAATCAATCAACAATAGAATCCTAGTTAAACCTAAATGCAATGAGAAGGCCTGCCAAATGTACCAAGTAACTATAAATTCTGATATCCTCTAAGAGGCATTTTATCAAGTTATACTTTTTCTCATCAGGTGAATGAGACAAATAAAACATTAAAACAATGCAACTGTATGCTATCATTTAAAAGTCTAGACAAATTATTTTAATAAAAGTTTACTCATTAGCTTCAAGATTTTATCTCATGGTCTGTCTTTATGTCAAAATCTTTTGTTTAAGTTTAATGCAGAACTGGCACAAAGCAGTGGAAAATTTTTCTCCTTTCTTATACTTGCCACTGCACAAATAACAAAAGCTGGGCAATGCCACTAAATGAAATAATAGAAACAGATTCAAGTTCGTTTCATATGAACAGTTTCAATAACTAAAATCAAGCAATAGGATTGGAATTATTTGAGCTCTTTTTCTTTTTTGTTCAGACAACAACCATTTTTAAAAAATTCAACAAAGCATGTACTCAAAATGGGGAATGATAGTGAAATCCAAGAAACAAAAACCAAGCATCTACTTACCAGCTTTTGCCTTTGATTCAATGCTAATAGCTTATGCATCTCATATTTGTTCCTCCGCCCCTCTTTCCTAAGCTGATAGTTAAGCAAATATGTCAAATAACTAACTATTCTATGTTGCAGCGATAGCCTTAAAAGTTAGGAAAAGATTATTAAACCCCCAAAAAAAACCAAAAAACAAAAAAGTAAGAATATGATGTGATCAAAAGGTAAAAGGAAACTCTCCCCCTATGCATTTACCTGGAGAACTTCTTTTTCACGTGTAGCTTTCCATAACCTAAATTGTTCAGATTCCTGCTTAATCTTGTGTTGAAGTTGAACCTAAAGAAAATAAACCATAAGAAATTCCCCACCCCCCGCCCCCGAAAAAACAAGAAATAAATATCTCTTCCTTCTAACAGAAAATGCATGTTTCATTGAATTCAAAGCAAACATAATCATAGAGTTAAGAATATCCATTGAATTCAAAGCTCTAGCTCTTTTGTGATACTTGCTCACTGTATAAGCAGAAGAAGCATACTTCTCCAACTTTACATAAGCCACTCAAAACTCAAAACACGTTTACGCTGCCACAAGATTTATGAAGATTTTAAATGAGGAAATATGTCAAACACTTGGAAGGCAAGTCAATGTTCATTCAGCATAAAAGGCAAACACTACCAGAATCACACCAAAATTTGCATCCATCACTATAATACAAATAAAAGCACTCAATTGATACAAAAAAATAAAGCCACATGATCAATTTTAGATCTAATCACTTGTTTACTTAAAAAAATTGAAAAAAAACAAAGAATAAATCAAATCTGAAGATGACGAACTCAAAACATAGAGAAAAAAAGAACAACTCAAATCTCAGGTAAAAAAATAGAGAAAAAGAAAGAAAAAAACTCAAAACTCATATCATTAATTAGGGATTTAATTTGTTGAAAAATAAATCTGAAGATGAACTCACTCAAATCTCAAATCTGAAGCTCCTAGAGAATGAAGAATGATGATGAACGCGATGCTACAGCTAGAGAAGCGATGCTAGAGTTGGAGAAGAATGAGGAACGAGCTAGAGATGACGAACGCGATGATGAACGATGCTGGAGAATGGAGAAGGAGATGAGGAACACGATGACGAACGATGAACGAGATGATGAACGCGATGCTGCGGCTGGAGAAACGATGCTGGAGCTGGAGATGGGAGGAGCACAATGATGAACGATGCTGGAGAATGGAGAAGGAGATGAGGAAATCGATGCGGACAATGAACGAGATCATGAATAACAATGCTGGAGAATGAGATTTTTTCCTTTTTTCTGGTACTAATCCAATTTTTTTTTTTCAAACATTGAGTTTATTGCAGCAACTTTGTTTTGAACCTTATTTTGGACCTTTCAATTGCAGCAACTTTGTTTTGGACCTTGTTTTGAGCATTTCAATTGCAGTAACTATTAAAAATTTACCATTATAAAAGAGATTAAAGTTACAATACTTTTTATTTAGCAATTTTTGCTGTAAAATAGTATTTATTGGCAAAAAAATTTTTATTGCTGCTAAAATATTCCTGCTAAATAGATGCATTCTTGTAGTGATAAGTCTAGTTTGATTCAATTTGACTATTCAAAATATTTTTACATCTAGATAAATTTTTCATAATAAAAATAGTCAAATCAACCAAAAAGTTATATATATGGTGGGGTACTATTTTTAAATTAGTCAAAGTTGAATAAAAATATCCTTCTCTTTGTTGAGTTAATCATAATAGTTTATCGAATTTAGCTAACATCGGAAGTGTATATATTAAAGTTATCAAGTGAAAACTTTTGTGTCGGAAACATATAAAGTTTAAATTTCTAATGTATTTATTAAAAAAACTATGCTACGTGAAGATTTGTGGTGACTCAGAGAATGAGAGTTGAATCCGAGTGCACCTTTTTTGGCCAAGAAAGCAAGTGAAGCTTGCTGTGGCGTTTCGTCTACTCGAGTTGCAGGGAGACAAAATGAGGTTTTATCTCTTAGAAGTGCAGCAGAACAAATAAAGCAAATTCAAGAAGAACAGCAGCACATATCCTGGTTCGGCTACCACCACTGCAGCCTACATCCAGTCTCCACCACAATCATGGTGAAATTCCATTAATTTCAATGAAGTTACACACACCAATTCAAAAAAATTACACTTGCCTTAACCAAAGACTTTCAACCTAAGCTAACCTAGCAGCAGAGTTGTTAAAGTCAGATTACAGTCATCCAAATGAAAAATTAAATAGTCTTAAAACAAAAAACTAGAAATTGTCTCTACTAGAAGATAAATGCAGTAAATCAGTAGCAGCAGCAAACTTAAGTGACCAGCAGTGTTAATTGGCATCAGAGACATCCTCATCCTCTTCTTGAGAGTTTTGAGGGTCTTCCTTATCTTCTTTTTCCTCGGGTTCAGAGAACTCATGGTCATCCTGAAGCTTATTGAGATACCTCTCAAGAACTTTGCCTCTTGCCTTGGATTTTTCCATAGTAGTGCTAGTGCAAGATGCCATGTTGACCACCTCTTGGATCAACTCCCTTACAACAGTGACTAGGAGTTTGATCGCACTCCCCTTTGAGTTTCTTGTACGGCTGCTACTCTTTTCTTCCTCTTCCATGGCTTTCTTCCCAGCTCTTAGATCTCTTTTCGCAGTCCTTTTCACTGCACCACCTCCTTTTAAATATGAGAATTTCTCTTCATAGGGCTCATCATCAAGATTCACAAAATATGCTTTAAATACTTTAGTAAGAAACATGCCATATGGTAATGCAAAATTTCTGTCACCCTTGATACAGTCATGCATATGCCGCATCACCAAATATGCAAATGAAATTTTTACTCTCATGATTAGGGCAAATAACACCAAAGTATCACAAAATGAGACCTTTTGATATGAACCATTTTGAGGCAGAATGATGTGGGTAATGACACGGTGTAACTGAGCATACACAAGGCCTAATGATCTATGAGTTGGGGTGACTCCATCATTAAGTAAAATCCTAGAACAAATGCAGGCTAGGACATCATTATAAGAAAGGTTAAGATCAGAGTCCCATTTCCTAGAGATGTACACAGTAAGACCTTCATCAGTATAACCCAAAATCTCACCAATTCTCTCAGCATCAAGATACACATTCCTTCTTCTTACATAAGAGGAAATCAGCCCATTGTGATAATACATGTTTGCATAAAACTCTTTTACCAGTTCTGGATAAACACGTTCCTTAATGTGAAAAAGAGCTGTCCATCCTTGGAATGCAATCATGTCAGTAAAATCCAAACCCTTTCTTTTCAAATGGTTTAAATCAGCCAAGAATGAACCACATAAGGGACGGTCAACCACAGAGTTTTTCCAAAACAAATAATTTCTCAGCATGGTAAAACGGTTTTTGCTAAAGCTTTCCTCCGGAAACTCATCTTAAAAGGATTTATAAAGAGGAGGACGAGCTTCATCAGACTCAACAATAGGGTGAAGTAAGGAACGGTACTCACTACCTCGATATCGTGGAGGAGGAGGAGGTGGCTCTTCTGTCATGGGTCTCTTCCCTCGTGAAGAGTTGGACCTCGCCGAAGTAGGAGGAGGTGGCGGAGGTGGTTGCTCCAGCGGTGGTGAAGGTTCACGGGAGGCACGAGTTTGGGCTGACCGAGTTGAAGGAGGGTGTATTTCGGCGCCGGTGTTCCTATTGGTGGTCTTGGTTCGTGCCATTGTGTCTTGTGTGTGAGAGGGTGATTGAGGTTGAAAGGGTGAGTGAGAGGGAGAAGGAGAGGCTACTAGGGTGTTAGGGTTTGAGGTGTGAATGTGAATGGTGTTGTGAGTGGCTTTAGTGGCAAAGGTGTATCTACCACGACGGGCTGCAAGTTTCTTTCTCATTCTGAGACTCTTAGTGTATTTGCAGTTATAATGAGAGTAATTGTAACGACCCAACTTCTGGCATGTCGACTGATGCCCTAAGTTGGATAGCTACTCTTCGGTCGGCCCTATTGACTCTCTTACTTACGCAGATATTATTTAATACATATAAGCCTGTTGGTACGTTCCTCACTGAAGTGTGATTTTAAACGATCATCACGGTTACAAAAACATAAATTAAATTTAGCCACGGAAATATCATTCACAACAACACTTCCTATTCATTATTAAATTTCAACATGTACAAATGAGGTTACATCATCGATAAATATACAGTAGTAATAGTAGTAGTGTAGGGACGATGCCTAAGTAACTTTTAACAAACCTATTCCTCTGTGTAGCTATACACATAAGTGAGGACTACTCTTGGATACACATGCGGAATAACCTGTCGTGGTCATCGGGTAATCTTGTGAGACGTCAAACTACTCCTTCTTAGATCGATGGTCCATAGCTGAAGCCAAAATAAGGATAAGGGGTGAGAACCTAGCGTTCTCAGTAAGGAAAAGGGGGATATGCAGAATATTAAATTATATCAGTTTCATTTATCATGATTATATATGATAACATTACTAAACTCATATCGGTTACAGAAGTTCATTGTACTATCTTAAAATGGAATTCACATAGGAAATAGCAATCACATGCAAACAGAACACAAACAACAGACAAGTATGACACAAACAAGCAAATCATATTCACAAACAAGCACACACACAGAAATGCGGCAAACAAGTATGATGCATGCCTGACCCTAGTCTTGGTCATGAGCTCATGTGTTGGTTTTCACCAAGAACCCAACAGCATCTCTGAAATAGGCGTTACGTATCGCCGTCCCTACTTCAGAAATCACTTTCTGCATGAGCGTTACGTATCGCCGTCCTCATGAGAAAGTCATCTTTTCAGTCCAACAGTGAGCGTTACGTATCGCCGTCCCCACTGTGGCTGTACTCCTATGGTCCACTAGTGAGCGTTACGTATCGTCGTCCTCACTGTGGCCATTTTCATCTTCTTGTGAGCGGGACCAAGCCACCGTCCTCACTATGGGCGGGACAAAACCACCATCCCCATATACTTTCATTAGCCTTGTCAAGGGTAACATACAATCATTTTTTTCATTCTTAAACCAGTTCAACCGGCACATTCCTTTATCCACATATGCACATCATCTTTTTATCAAGACATCATGATATTACATCATCTTCTGATGTTATCCTTATATTTACGATCATTCTATTCTTTCGTGATTCTCCGCTCGGTTTCACCATCCATTACTATTCTTAGAGTGCTACAACTTTTAATAAGATTAACTCATGGAATTATTATTATTATTTCTTTTTGT